>CM044003.1:31345536-31510536 GCA_024085815.1 Flaveria linearis | reverse complement strand
ATATACGGTGGATGAAAAAGTTGATGTTGAAGAAGAAATGGAACGGGTGAAACAACAAATAATTACACAACCCGCAGCTGTAAAATTTAGTTTGGTGGAAAAAATAAAAAAAATTATGTATCCATGGAAAAATAACAAAAAAGCGCCTGTTGTTCAAACAGATATTCGCGGTCGTCCAACGTTAAAGGTTCAACAACAAAAGTACGACACTCAACAAAGTACGTGCGACATGCCGAGACATAGCTCGTTTATTGCGTCTCATATTTCCGGAAGAACAAGTTCAGCTGTAAAGCCCCAGAAGCCTGCCATGCAACGTAGTCGTTCAACGTCATCTAAAGTATCACGGGGTACTAATGAGTTTTCTTCGATTGTCGGAGATCACCAATTAAACAATATAAACAGGTTAAAAATTGGATTCCGTCAATCTTTCATCAGTATATTTCACGTATACGAGATGTCCGACCCGATGGGAATTGTGGTTTTCGATCAATAGCTTTAGGCTTAGGGTTTGACGAAAATAAGTGGATGTATGTGCGGACACAGCTTTTAGAAGAGTTGGACAGACATGAATTGGAGTACAGAGAAGTTTTCGATACTTTGTACCCCGGACAGTATAACGAATTACGTCACACCATCGATTGGCAAAGTGTGGAACCTGCACCAGAAGAACATTGGATGATAATGCCGTATACGGGATTAGTGGTTGCTCAAAAGTTTGGGGTTATTCTTCATTTACTAAGCAATAATGGTTGTCAAACATTTTTTCCATTATGGGCTGATCCGAAAACTGTCATGCCTCATCATGTCGTGTCGATTGTTCATGTCAACAACAATCATTTCGTCCACGTTAAGTTAGAAGGAGATTATCCGATGCCAACATTAAGTAATCTTTGGATTCTTAACCGAAGCGTACGTGCTGCAGAATGGGAGATTATGTATAGGATTCGTATCTCGGAATACAACGTAATAATAGAGAATAACCGAGAACCCCCGGCTTATATAAATTATTTTAATTTATAATTTGTAATATGCGAATTATATATTTTTAATTTAATTTTATTATTGTATTCGTATTGTATTGTTTAAATAATTTTAATTCAAATTATGTATATATTAAAATAAAAACTCAAAAATTAAAAAAAAATAAATATATAAGCTATACGCCGCGTATGGTTCCATACGCGGCGTATAGCTCTTCCACGTATGGGTCATAAGTCACGTATGGGTATAAAATGTCAAACCCTATACGCCGCGTATGGTCCCATACGCCGAGTATAGGGTATAAAACGTCAAATCAACAACATACCCTATACGCCGCGTATGGATCCATACGCGTCGTATAGGGTATAAAACGTTAAATCAACAATGTACCCTATACGCCGCGTATGGACCCATACGCGACGTATAGGGTACAGGGGTGTTGATTTAAAATTAAGGGGTGTCTAAATAAAGGGACCCTATTTATATCCATTTTTGGCGCGGCGGTTGTGACAGCCTTCGCAACTATAATGACTACAATTGAGACTTGCTATACTGTTTGCATCCCATGCCTACGACTTAATTAATTAATATGTATGATTTAACAATGATAAAGAATATTGAACTTTTAGGCTATTTTATTACAAGCTAGCACCGCTATGTGGCTCTTTATATGTGACGATTATATTTACTCGACCACGATTATCTTTATTATGACTACTTATGTACTTTGATTCATGTATGTGTGTTTATCTCCTATGGGCTCATGATTTTAAAAATCAGTTGTTGTAATTATAACAGATAAACAAACAAATATACCCAGTAAATCTCACTCAAGAGTAGGGTTTGGGAGGGGTAGTTGGTGGCGAGTCTTTCCTCTATCTTGAGAGATAGAGAGATCGCTTCCGAAGAGACCCCCGACTCGATAACGAAATCAATAACAGTTGCAATTATAACAGATCAATAGTCTTAATATTGCTTATCATGTCTTATATTTCTATAAGTTGGACTTACTGTAGAACATGATATAGCATGCATGAGATTACTCTAGTTTCATTAAAAATGGACTGTCGCAAGCATGAATTAACCCCCAAGTTTTATTATACTTTAAAGAACATAGTATCGTGTACTATTACTAATGCACACTTGGCTCTTTTTCACTTTTTCTTATTATCCTATATATGAAATTTACAACTTCATATGCAGTTGGTTTTGGTTTGTTAATGGTTTGACACCAAGATTTTGAGGGGTTTTATTTTACCCCTTCCCCAAATAGAAAAAGTTATAAGGGGCATTTGTGTTGGTGCTGACGGTATTTGTGTTGGTGTTGGGCAGTGTGTCCCGACTGTTGTTGCTAGTGGAGGCGATGACGTCGCCGGTGTTTCTGCATGCCGCTTTACGTGGTCTCTGTTTTGCGGCGATGAACACCCATCATCCGGCCTCTCTTTCTACCGTTGATGCGAGAGGGGTTTTGGGTTATTGTGGAAGGAGAGGGGAGTCGTTGGCGCCTCCGCCGACGTCGGGCGTCGCAAGTATTGTCGGCGTGCCAACCGGCCTCCGTTTGGCTGCAATCGGTGATGGTTGTATCGTATCCACAGTGTGTGCATGGTGGTAGTTAGGGTTTGTTTGAGGAGGGGGAACCCTAAGCGCCGTCATACCAGTGTACTGGTGACGGCTCCGCCGCCACAGTGTCTGCATGGTGGTGGTTGAGGTTTGTTTACCCAAATCGACCGATGGTCGGTTGGTGTTCCCCTTTCCATGACCCGACTTATGGCGATGATTGTATGTTGTTAAGGTGACCGGAGAGGCGGGGGGAAGTAGGCTGAACTTTCTTCCATCCACATCATTTATCAATAATACACCATGTTTTTGGTGTTCATGAGTCGATGATGCTGATGACCCGTCATCTGAGACCCGTATACCTCTGTTACTTTTGGTTGTTTATTCAAAATTGTTGGGTCTTACTTTGGTATGTTTTGGGTCTGTTGATGTTGGTTATGGTACGTTGATGACAGTGTCCATTCGTTGCCTCCAAAAGTCCCTGACTCCTTTATGATTCTCGAATCCATTTGTTGTAACCATTGCTACGATGATTGTGGCTGAGCTGGTTGATTGGCGTGGCATACTCAGTGACGGCAAGTGTGGTGTCCTGCACTTGCAAGCTGTGTTGCAGCCATGGTAACCGAAAACCCAGATTTGAGCCGAAAACCCAGATTTGAGCCAAAAACTTTATTTTTTAACGTTTACTTGAGATCAATTATCAAGTTCACTTATGTCTGTTATTTAGAACAAATTCAACTTTGTTTAAAAAAATACTATGATGGTAAAAACGTGATTATCAAACAATATGCGTTTATCTGAGCATTGGCTTGGTTTTCTCCGTTTTAAAGACGAGCAAAGAGCGTCGAGGCACCATGCCTAGGTTTCTATAATTTTATTATTTTTGCCTTTTTATTATATTATTTTAATTAGTTTTGAACCTATTTGTATTTTCTCTATAGCTTTTAAAATATGATGTTTTATAAAATTTCGAATATCCCGTTATGACATGTTTATTTTTATCTATGTTTTGATGTAAAATTCAATCAAAAAGGAGTTACACATAATAATGCACAGATCATCAAATCACAAACGTTTGATTTTTTCATAGTATTATTTTTTGTTTGCCATCATGTTACAACTTTTAAAACACGATGTTTTATAAAATTTCGAGTTTTACATTGCGACATGCCTATATTTATCTGACTAATAGTTTTAAACGTTTGTTTAAACTTTTCAACGCTCATCTTTAAATAACCGATGCAACATGTCTTTTTATGTACGTTACCTACCGCAGTGTGGTCTATTCGAACACTAAGGTAGCGTTCGTTTCAAAGAATGGAATGGAATTTAAATTGGAAATGGAATTTGAATTGGAATTTAGAAAATCCTACTTAAATCTGATATGTGTTCGGTTGTTATAATTATGAATGGAATTGGAATTTAAAATTATAAAATGACATAATTACCCTTTTTAAAACAAAGACACAAACCCACAACGTTAACTCATATATCATAGGGTTGTTTGCCAGTGAACTTAACCTCAATGGGGCTAACATTCTTCCCAATGGACCTCATATTCTGACCCACACCCTGACGCCCAGGGTTCACCTTCTCAGGGTAAACCCCATCTTTAGGGTGCAAATACTGCACCTCACCATGGGGAAACACCCTATAGAACTAATACTTGATCTTGTACTTTGACCTCAATCGGGTCCCCAGAGCCAAACACTGCTCCTTACGAGCCAATTTCAGCAGATTAGAGCCTTCTCTCATGATGGCTGCACCACCTGTGGGCATCTCGAAGATCTGCTCCTTTGGTGACTCCCATGTGATGACGTAGAACTCCTCCACCTGGGCTTTGCGGAGGAGCCCGCCGGTGCTGCCGACGAAGATCGGTGATGGGGTGTTGGGGTCAAGCTCCGCCGCGAGGACTGCTGCATCTCGACAGCGATGAGACGTGGATCGTCGGTGATGCGGTGGCTGTCGGAGCTCCGGCGGCGATGGATCTGGAGTCGGTGGCGGTGCACGAGATCGGGCACTTGCTAGGGCTCGGGCACTCGTCGGTGGAAGATGCGAAACAACACAAGGAATGGAATAAGGTTATTATGGTAATTTGCCATGAATTCCTGATGTTTTTAAAACAATCCTCCCAGTTTGAAAGGATTTCAAATCCTCTAATTTGAAGGATTTGGAAGGATTTAAATTCAATTCCAATCCTTCTTTTGACGAAACGAACAACATAAGGAATGAAATCTACATTCCAATTCCATCATAATTCCATTCCATTCCATGAAACGAACGCACCTAAATATTTTGTTCAGTACAATTTCTCTCATACAGAGAAACAAATAATGCCCCTAGTCTATATAATATTTATTTTCATTATGAGTGGATAATTCAATCAACATTCTTACATCAACTTTTTGTAACTATTACTTTTATATATTAACTTTCTAATAATATAATGGCCTCACCGTAACGTATGGGTTTGTGACGATTTATTTTATATAGAGTTTTACAAGTTTTGTATTTGTTACTTTCAACGCACAGATTCACCATAACATTTCAAACTTAGGGGTTGTTTGATTTGCTTTTGACCCACTGATCCGGTCAGACATTTTGACCGGTCAACATGTTTGATTCTCACTATTTCGCGTTTGACCCGGTCCGACATCACTGACCAATGCATATTTTTTCTCTTAGCCGGTCAGTTTTGGAACACCCCCTTCTAACCAAAGCGTGCAAATCAAACAACCCTTAGGTTTTTAAACGATTTTGTTCTCACACCGCAACACGTTAGTGTTTACACTAACGCGCTACACAAACGAAACAAATTTAGTAAAAGCGTATTTTAACTAGTGACAATAGTAGAGGGAGAAGAACGTAAATGCACATCAACGAGGTATTAGGGTTTTCACTACCTCTCTATAAATACAAACCAGTCCCATTGTTTCATTACCGCCTCCCACACCAGCCCTATTTTTTCGATCCTGTTAATGCTTAAAACCTCCATTGTTGCACTTTGAAGGTTTCAAATACCTAAGCTTATTTCTCCATTTAGTTTCCTTTGTCAAAATACTTTTCAATCTTTTCATTGATTTTGAGCAAATGAATATAAGTTGTATTCCTCTGTTTATAAGTTTCTGAGAGACGTTTATAGATTGTCTCATCAATTTGACAACAGGAGGATAAAGTAAAGATGGCGAGATATCGTTTCAGTCGTCATTTCTTCCATTGACGCTCTGATTGTTGCTCGTCCACAATCTATTTTCAACGAATTCGTGTAAATCAGCGATTTCTTCGACTTTGATTTTCTATTTTTGCTAGTTTTATCAGTCAGTATCTTTTAATTGGGTTGTTTCATCACCGATTTCATTTTTTGTTTTCTTAGGATAAATGATTATTTTTTTTTTCTTTTTTTACCATTGAGGTTATATATCCTAAAATGTTTGAAATGATCAAACCATACGTTACTGGTCGCTTCAAGAACCACTTCAAGGTCTTACCCTGGATAATAATGTGACAGTATATCAAATCATACGTTGTTGATTCAAGACTTAGTATCAAGTTCTTATATGTTAAATGAGGTTTAAAAATATATAATTAGTATTGAAATAGAAAAATGTACATTCTAAAGAAATCACATGTTGCTAGTTGATTCAAGACTTAGGGGTTGTTTGATTATCGTTGACTCAGTAAGATCTGACTGAGTCAGAAGCTGATTCAGCTGATTCAGTTAGTTCTGACTGAGTCTGCATCTGACTGAAATTTGGTTGTTTGTTTGTGTATCTAACTGAACTCTGCTGAATGATAAAAATAACCGTACGTACGAAGTAACACTCTTGTATCATTTTAATTTTTTTTACAAATACATTAAATGAATGTTATTATAAAAGAATTTATACAATATCAAATAATATCTCATGAAAATCATTGTAAAATATAACCAATCTATATAATTTACTTTTCCATCGCCACCACCACCATCTCCGGCACCACCATCTTCATCACCACCTCCTCCTCCACCTCCTCCTCCACATCTCTACCGTTGCCGCCACTACCAACGCCGCCAACGCCGCCACCGCCACCGCCGCCACCGCCGCCACCGCCGCCACCGCCGCCACCACCTCCCCCCTCCACCTCCTCCTCCACATCTCTACCACCACCTTCACCGCCTCAGATCTCACATCATCTGTCGCCGACTGTGGAAACAAGATGGCGCCACCACCATCACCTCCTCCCCCTCCACCTCCTCCTCTACATCCCTTTTCTCTCTGAAGTTGCAACCGGGCCAGCGAATGAAATTTGAGGGTCTCAGTCAGCCCCTTGCAACCGGGTCAGCTACCGTCGTCGAAATATCAAATGGGCTGACCGGCTGACCTAGTCAGCCGGTCAGTGATCAGCTTATGGTCAGCCCCTTTCAAACAGCCCCTTAGTATCAATGGCTTATATGTTAAATGAGGTTTAAAATATATAAATAGTATTGAAATAAAAAAATATACATTCTAAAGTAAGGTCGGCTTAACGTTTTTGGGTTCTCAAAAAGAACAAAAAATATGGGGCTCTCAAAAGAATCTATAGTATTTAATAAAAGAAGGTTTTTTCTGCCACTTGTCATATTTTTAACTCACTTTTTTCTACTTGTTTAATTTCTACACATTCATATTTTGATTTTCCCTCCAAAAGGGTATTATAGTAATTTAAATACTAATACAAGTTTCTCTCTCTTACTAAAATTAATTTTATTAATTACTATATTTCTCTCTCTTATCTAGATTTTATAAAATCAAACTACATTTTTTTTAAAATATATTTTTTAAAGGAAGTTAAAAATCACATCTTTTAATTAAAATCTAAATAATAAAAAACAAAAAATTATATAATATAAAATTTTCTAAAACACTAAACTTTTTTAAGCAAAATATTTTAAGTCGTTTTGTTTCAAAAAAATTATAAAGGTGAAATCTTTTAAAAACAGTCTTATTAAAACGACCAAAATAATTACAAATCATAGTTTTCAAAAAAACAAGATTTTGATAAAAAATATTTTTTAATAAAAAAATCTTAAAACGAATGTCCAAAAATGAAACTATTGACATAAGAGAGTTAAAAATAGTATAGTTGTTTTATTTCTTGAACTATTACGTATATATAATTTTAATTATAGTTAATATTAAAATATTATAATATAACTCTTCGTGTTATTACTAACTATAATCCATTTAATTAAAGGGATTTTAACCTATATATCTATCTATAAAAAAACTAAAATAAACATGAAATAATTGTAAGCCTTGTCATATTAATTTTCTCATTTCTCTATATTGTTAATAATAATATTGAATACTAATAATTTTACTCATGCTATTTTTAAATTAAAAACTATATAAATTAATAAATAAAAAACCTATTTTTGAATTAAAACACACTTTTTAAAAATAAAAATTTTATAAAATACATAACACAATGAACTTTTTCTTTAAAAAATCATTTTTCTTAAAATAAAATATTTAAAAAAATTATAAAACAAAGTTTAAGAAAAATATATTATTATTTATTTACTTAAAGTATCTATTTATACGTAATTATAATCATATTTTATCTTCAAACATGATTTTCTAATGTATAAATTTTGATTACTAATTATTTAATATTTTATTTATTCATTCCGTGTAATACACGGGAACTAACCTAGTATCGATATAAACCCTTCTTTATCCGGGCATCATGCCGACAATAATAAACTAATAAGTTTTCATCAAACTTTTTGTCATTATTAGATGTTGTGGTGGTTATGAATATTAGCGTTGATCCTTTTAGTAATTCGTTTAAAGCTTCTCATTTAGTCTTTTTATCCTTTTTTGATGCATAACATTCAAACTTACGGATTCGGTTTGACATTGTTATATATTCTAAGAGACCAAATTATAATTTCTAGTTGACTAGTTTAATTTGACATTGTTATATATTCTAAGAGACCAAGTTATAATTCCTAGTTGACTAGTTTAAGTATGTAGTGTATACTAAATAAGATTCAAGAAATGTTAATAAGCTAATGAAGTAATCAAATTAATCAGATTCAAACAATGTAATAATCAAATAAACTAATCAGAAAATAAAAAAACTAATAACCAATTTAGATAAAAAAATAATTAATCAATTCATAAACAAAATACCAAATCAATAAATCACTTAAATAAAAACCAGAACACTTACGTGATTGATCCACAGAATCACAAATCAATTCACAGAATCATAAATCGATCCACAACCGACAACCATTCTTCTAGGCTTCTACAAATCGATCCACAACCAAAGCCTTCTAATCGACTAATCAGTAATCACAAGTAACTTCACAAGATCAAATGTTCTGCCCTTCACCCTTTCTTAATTAGTTAATCCATAATCAGTTAATCCACAACCGAAGCCTTCTAATCGATCCACAACCGAAGCCTTCTAATCGATCCACAACCAAAGCCTTCTAATCGATCCACAACCGAAGCCTTCTAATCGAAGGTTGAATACTTGAATAGTTAATTTGTAGGTTGAATCGAAAGGGGCGAGTGAGGATTTATTCAACCAATCAACAATTTGAACCTATTGTTACCGTTATTACCGATATTAATTGAATGCTTGATGATCTCAAACTCTCGAAGGCTGAACTCTGAAGCTTGATGATTCATGATTGAACCTAACGATTTGAACCTCGTGACTCGCAGCCACGCTTGAAGGCTGAACTCCGAAGCTTGATGATTCATGATTGCTAATTACTGATTAGTGATTACTGAGATCAATTGAATGCTTGATGATCTCGAACCCTCGAAGAGTGAAAAGTCGCAGAAGTGAAGACTGAAGAGTCGGATGCAAGACTTGGGCTTCCGCTGTTGAAGAATTAGTATTCTTGTGGGCTAATGGGCTTGAAATTTGAGGCTTGGTATACCATTGGGCTATTAAAATTTGAGGCCCTGTATATTTGGGAGGCCTAAAGCCCTAGCTTGGGCCAATTATGCTATTGGGCCGGCCCTGTTCTAAAGAAATCACACGTTGGTGGTTGATTCAAGACTTAGTATCAAGGTCTTATGTGTTAAATGAGGTTTAACAATATATAATTAGTATTGAAATAGAAAAATATACATTCTAAAGAATCACACGTTGGTGGTTGATTCAAGACTTAGTATCAAGGTATTATATGTTAACTGAGGTTTAAAAATATATAAAAAATGTACATTCTAAAGAAATCACATGTTGGTGGTTGATTCAAGACTTAGTATCAATGTCTTATATGTTTAATGAGGTTTAAAAATATATAATTAGTATTGAAATAGAAAAATGTACATTCTAAAGAAATTATATGATGTGAAATTGTACTAACTTAACATACAAAAATTAATCCTTCTAATATTCTTTCTGGTCATCAAAACTAGGGCTGTGTAATGATGCAAACCCAAATTGGACCGGACCATCTTCAACTCATGATTGAAATATATAAGGTGTAAGAACTGTTAATGGACCATTTAACAGTGGGTTGGTCTTGCTTGGTTTGTAGATTGGGTTGGGCTGGATTGAAAACAGACATGGTTGCTTTAGTGGGTTAAAAGGTAATTAAGTTTTAAAATTGTTATAATTAGGTTACTTATAAACTTTTTTTAGATTACTAAATTTTATCTTGATGTTTCAATCTTGTGTATTGAATAGTAGGTAAAAGGGAGGGTCAAAGGTGAGAGGAGGTTGTGGTGGGCGGGCATGGTGGTGGGAAGACGGTGGTGGTGGGAAGACGGTGGCGGTGGGCGGCCATGGTGGTGGGACGATGGTGGTGGTGTGCGGCCATGGTGGAATACTAATAAAACTTGAAAAATAAATAATTATATGCTAATTAGGTTAATTACATAGGATTAGAACATCACTTCAAAATTAAATGACCTGATTGAAACAATTTGAAACTTAAATGACCTAATTAGAACACTTATAAAAATGTTTTACTATTTTATAAAGTTTTCTTTAAATAAAATAACATCACTTTAACACACTAAAAAGTGTCATGACATAATGTACTCATCACATCTTTTTAGTCTAATAAAAAGATAAATGTGTATTCCAAATGTTAGCATCACATTCATTTTGATCAAATTTTCCCCGCGTCTCTCTCCTATTAAATAACCACATTAATTACTAATAATATTAACTATTTATTTTTACATTATAATTATAATTAGTTTTTTAATAAATTAAGAAAGAGAACTTTTTATTAATGTTATTTCTATAGAGATTGTTTTTAAAAATATTTTTTAAAAAAATATTCTATTTTTACTTAATATTTTTAAAATTGTTTTTTTAAAGTATTTTATTATAAAACAAAAATAACTAAAATAGGGAGTTATAGTAAGAAAATTTTTAAAAATAAAAAAATTTAAAACATTATTTTAAAATAAAATAATAATTTATCTTTGAAAAAAAACAAAAAAACAAATTAAAAAGTTGATATTATTGTTTTATTATAGTTATTACTTATACATAATTTCAATATTATCATATCTTAGTCTATCATTTTATAATGAGTAATTTTTATTCTATTTAGTATTTTATTTATTCAACCCGTGTAACATACGAATTTACTAAAGCTAGTATTTTAATAAAAGAGTAACTATGTATGTCACATGGCAACACCATACTCACTTTTAATAAAATTTTCTCGCTTCTTTATCTTCTTAAATAATTCCATTAATTACCAATTATATTATTTAATTCTTTTTTATATTAAAAGTTATTTAAAAAAATTAAGAAATATATACTTTTTAAGGTTTATTTCTAGAAAAGAGAATCGCATCTTATCACGTTTAGCAGTGGTGGGAGACACACGCAGATATACTATCTGCTGATGAGGGGAGAAGATCGTACCTCATGGAAGGACTGTAAGACAATACCGGGCGAGACAGTAGTGACTCAACATCATCTGTTGGTGACGGATCTACGCGTGAAGAGAGTAATTGTCCAACCAACTAAAAGAGTTCGACCTAGGATCAAATTGAGACAGCTCAAAGACGAAAAGATTACCATGTTTAGAGATAAGGTCATATCAATGAGCTAGACTGGGACACAGGAAGAAGCAAACCAAAAGTGGGAGGTTATGGCAACTAGAGTCATTCAAGTAGCTAAAGAAACTCTTCAAGTTACAACAAATAGGACAGTCGGTCATAAGGAATCCTGGTGGTGGAACGAAAACGTACAGGAAAATATAAAAATTAAACAACAGAGTTTTAGAGAGCTTTTACGATGTAACAATGAGGAAGAACGTGTACAGCTAAAAGATAAATACAAGGAAGCTAAACGAGAGGCGAAAAAGTTTGTGCCAGAGGCAAAGAACACAGCGTATGAGAGGATGCATAAACGACTAGAGACGAAAGAAGGAGAACATGACATGTTTAAGATTGCCAAGGCAAGAGAAAGTAGAAGACAAGACTTGAGAATGGTGAAGTTTATAAAGGCTACGGATGGAAAGGTCTTGGTAAAGGAGAAAGACATCAAGGGGAGATGGAAAACCTACTTCGATAACCTTTTCAACATGAGAAACCCTAATCAACAGACTGAGGCCGATAAAACAACACAAACAAAACCACAAAACAAATGTTATTATAGAAGCATCACAGGCGACAAAGTTACGAGAGCCCAGAAGAAAATGGGAAGAGCTAAGGCGGTGGGGCCAGACAACATACCGATTGAAGTATGGAAGTGCCTGGGAGATGAGGGCCTGCAATGGCTAACAGACTTATTCAACACTATCTTCAGAACCGGGAGGATGCCAAAGCAGTAGAGAAGCAGTGTCATAGTCCCCATATATAAGGAAAAAGGAGATGTCCAATATTGAGCAAACTACAGGGGAATAAAGCTATTAAGTCACGCGATGAAACTATGGGAAAGAGGTATTGACACGAGAATTAGACGGGAAACTCAGATAGCAATAAACCAATTTGGATTTATGCCAGGACGCTCTATAACAGAAGCCATACACGTCATAAGGAGGATAATAGAGAAATATAGAGAAAAGAAAAGGGACCTCCATATGGTATTCATTGATCTAGAAAAAGCCTATGACAGTGTTCCGTGCCAACTCATTTGGGAAAGTTTACGATTTAGAAGGATACCAGAGAAGTATATCAAAATAATCAAGGATATGTATAACGAGGCAAAAACATGTGTGAGATCACCAGTCGGAGACATACACTAGCGTAGAGGATTAAAGATAAATTGCTCTAAGACGGAATACATGCATTGTAACTTTAGTGGGTGTTAGGACCGTGTACGTACGGAGTACTAACGGATTCTACATGAGACCAGATCAAATAGCGCAGAATTCTATTTGATTGGCGATCCAATCAGTGAGAACAAACAACCTGATCGATCTAACAATGAAACAAACATTAAGAACGAGTTGGAATCGATCAGGAACGAACTATGAACTTGGATTGGCGACTTAGAATGCTCTGGACGGCTAAGGTATGAAAGTATTCAAAGTGTTATGTTTTTCCACGAATTATGTGATATCTATAGGTTTTCAGTGTTCATTCGTATAACTGAACCATTAGCATGGTTCAGTCGTGCGACTGAATCATGCGTCTGACTCATACGCATGACTGAAGGTTCAGTCGTGCGACTGAATCAATCTTGTGTCTCAATCATACGACTGATCTGGTCACCTGGTTCAGTCATGCGACTGGTTCATAAGCATGATTCATTCACGCGTATGGGCCATAAGTATGGTCCATTAGCATGAATAACCACATGACTAAGTTGAACACATTTCTTAGTTCTTATTGACTTAGAACTATGTAAAACAGCATCAAACCTATATATTAAGTTCATACATGTGAATCACATTCCATATAATGATAATATAACATAATCACTCAAAAATAAACATCATAATACATTTCATATATAATCAATATCATCACATTACATCATATTACATCAGTGTAAGACATGAAAGACTTTTACATTTGAGCTCATAAACTAGGTACATTAAGATGTATCAACAAAATCCCCCTTGGACCTAGTTTAACCTATCGTCTAACATTCTTCACGTGCTCTTGGAACTTCTTGTACTTCTCTTCTCTTGTGACTCCAGCATTTATCTCGAACGCAAAGCAGAGTCTTATCACGTGTTGAAACTGTAGATCTTGTACAATGACCTGCGTGTCATAGAATAGTGGCCACTTGTAGAGAGTATAAATGTAAGGCCCCGTTCCTGGGCACCTTACAGCTGGTCATCATCGCACGTAAAACATATAGTTGCATTAACTTAAATAAAACATGCAGCGGAAACTGTGAAATAACTTTTCATTTTTCTATAAATGCTTTTGCAAAGTAACCAACATTCATTAATCGTTTCCTTGCATTACAATACAAAAGCATTAAACAAAAGAATGCCATCCTAAAAGAGCCGAGTAGCCGCCTCGTGCCATCCTCAGCAACCTTACCTGCCAACTGGAAACACATAAAAAGTCAGCGTTGCTGAGTGAGTTCTAGTTTTATAATAAAACGTACTTTACTTACATTAAAACTGTTTCTTTACATACATGCTATCACACATCATACGTACACATAGATAATATCATTATTATCTTCATCATTCTTTGTCTTTTCTAGATACTATCAAACTTTACCCTCTTCATGGCACGCAGCCATGATTGCGGAGGTCGAGTGACAAGGATCCCGTTTCATACTTTATCATTATATTTCTTTCGTTCACTACTATCATTCATTCATTCTTCAACTTTCATTCATTCTTTGTGTGTCTTTAACTTTCTTACTCTTTCATCTTTAACTCTTTTCTTTCCATCACCCATAAACCTTACCTTTCTGTATCGTGGTACTGGACCTAGGCCTATCATAGACCTTCTATAACGGTGCATCGCACCTCCTGGCCACAGTACCTAAGGTAAAGTTTAGAGGTACCATCACTATATACAATACCTTTCTGTTTCGTGGTGCTGGACCAAGGCCTATCATAGACCTTCTATATCGGCGCATCGCACCTCCTGGCCACAGTACCTGAGGTAGAGTTTAAGTGTACCATTTCCACATGTGATATCCTTCTGTATCATGGTACTAGGTCTAGGCCTATCATAGACCTTCTATATCGGCGCACCGCACCCTCCTGGCCACAGTACCTAGGATATGCAGCGATGGTTCTATATAATGGTTGATCCCAGTGTCAAGCTTTACCCTCTTCGTGACACACAGCCACGATTACTGAAGTCAAAAGACAAGGATTCCATTTCGAGTCTATTGCAACAACAAGGTCGCTCACCTCCTGTATTTGCTTGCAAGCCTCTATTACTCTCATTCATTATTAGTGCATGCATTTATTCATCATCTTCCTCTTTCATTATCTTTCACTTTACGTTACGTAATACTTTAGTTTCGTTCATTAACATCGCACGTAAAGTCACACGAAAGATAAACATACATCATAATAAGGAACATCAACATACACTATAGCATTATTATACAGGGCATCATCATACATACATAACATACCACATGCATAAACATGCAACATCATCATCATCATCATGCCCTACATGACTTCTACGATCCCAACGGTCATCTTACGTGCACCTACGGGAACTTCCATGTCAAAACTTATGTCTGCACTTTCCCCCGAAAGTCAGTACTTTAACTATGTTCTTCCTTGGGTACAACAGCCCTATTTGGGCGTATGGACACCCTTCAGTCGCATAGCCTCCATGCTACTGAACATCATGCCAATGGACCAATCGTGCGAATGAACACTATGCGAATGGACCTCATGCGGTTGAACACTATGCCAATGGACCTTATGCGAATGGACCTCATGCGAATGAGCACCTATGCGACTGGGCTCTCAGTCGCATGACTCCCCATGCAACTGGAACCCCAGTTGTGCGACTGAACCTCAATCGTGCGACTGAACCCCAATCGCCCTCCAGTCGGTCGTATGGCCTCCAGTCGGTCGCCCAGCCCTAGCTGATGCAGAATGCAGTCCTCCCGAACCCAATCTGCCATTTTCGACCTCTAAGCTCATCCAAATTCATTCTAAGCCCAAATCAACCATCCTAAACCCTAGGAATGCATACTATAACACCATTCAAGCACACACAAGCTTAAGAACATACTCCAAACGCATCAAACACAATCACACCCAAATGGGTCAAACACACACACATACAAAAACGGGTTTACTATGTGTTCCAGCCCCAAATCAGTTGAAAACAAGTAAAATAGGGGTCCTAGAACTCACACAAACTACAAGAAGAAGAAGAGCTTCATGTTGACTCGCTACCCGGCGATTTTCATGCTCGGATCCACCCGAATCAACCCTTTTTCTCTCTTCTTTCTCTCTTCTTTCTCTCTTCTTTCTCTTGTTACTGAATATGAGTGTGGGGGAGAGGGTAAAGGGCTGCCCTCTCCCTTAATGGGTCCCCATTTACCCAACTTTCATGCGTTGGCGAGTTTGGTCCCCCGACTTTGGACTTTATTTATTTTTCTTCTTTCGTCGGCTACAAGGAAAATATCCGGGTGTTACAATAAACATCATCTGCAGACAAGTTAGTTAGCCACATAGGGTCAAATACCCAAATAGTCTCTATTTTCCCTTCCTTATGCAAAACTATGACCGCTTCACCCGTCCGCCAGTCATAATACCACCACTTGAAGTGTGGAGTGAAGTCCTGAGACATCTCCCGAAGTGGGATCTTAGACATTATGCGTGAAGGACTCCACTTCAACACTACCTTAGGCCTTCCAGTGATAGGATCAACTTCGGTCTTATGTATGAACCGTTTAGGCTGTTGAGGCTTGAAGTTGACCCATCTGGTATGGTACTCCTTCTTGAGCGCTGTCTCGAACCAACCCGACATATTCCTTGGGTTGGAATACAAAAGATCTAAACAGGCAAGCCTGTTCAGCTCAAAACCAGGAAGAGTCTTCAGATCGTAAGGTTATCTGAAGTACTCAATCCCATTCTCTCTCTTAACAGCGTAAACATCCAAGTCCTCAAAATACGCCTCACTTATTATCTTGCCTGACACCTTTTGATGCTTTTTCACTCTGTATAATTTGGTGTAGGCGTTCAGTTTTGGAGGCACTCTTTGGGCTTTCATCTCAGATAAATAAGCTGCCCACTCATCCTTCTTTAGCTTGACATCTGCATCCTTGGCTTGGGCTTTCCCTTCCTCTGTCTCTTTCTCCTTCTCCATCTCATCCAATTTCTTGAAAGTAGCACTGCCAAATGTTTCACCCAAGTTGGGGATAACATTGCCCTGTTGGTCAGTGTACTGAGGATACTTTTCTGAAGTGATATCCTCTATCTCAATTTCATCCACATCTTGCAGCTCCTCATCACTCACAACGTCGACCTCGGGAGCATCTTTGACGAGCTCATCTGGATTAAGTCTAAACATGTCAGCGAGCTGCTCGTCAGTAAGATCATGGATGATCTCTCCCTCCTCAGGAGTGTAGCTCACAGATCGCCTAACGATCCCTTGCGAATCAAGAATCATGGTTAGCTGAGTCTTGATTTGCTGAAGGGGGCGACGTCATAGTCATCCTTCTGTTGAGCTTCGTCTGTTTGATTAAACATTCAAAACACATCACACTCAAATCAGTAATCAAGACATTTAAACATTAATAATCCTTAATTACATTAATGTAATACATAATTAAAGTACAAAAGTTTTCAAGTACAAAGACATCTAATCATTACTTTTGCCTTGTTCGCTTGTTTCTTCAGCTTGAGAAGCTGAGGTAGAGGGTCCTTGATCTTGATTGCGCTTCGTGCGCCTCTCCCTAGCAGATGGATTTGAGGCTGATGCAGATGCATCACCTTCCGGATCATGCTCATCCTCATCATCTCCCTCCTTATCTTTTCCACTACCTCCTGCTTCAACCTCATTATCATCATCATCCGATTCATCATCAGAAGAATCATCATCATCATCATCTCCATCATCACCATCACCCTTTATCTTCAAGGGTTCACCCTTCGTCCCTTTCAGCCTTAGCATCAGCTTCTTGTTCTTCTTCTCCACCTCCTTAATCCTCTTAACCGATGCCATCAGTAGCTCATTCTGTGCAGTAAGGGCACAGTGAGCTCTAGCTAACGCTCTCTCGTGAGCAGCGTCCATCTCTGTCAGATGGGCTATTTGTTTTCCCTAAGCAGCATTGACTGCCATCAACTGATTCAGCTGGATAGCTCTTAGATCATCTGTCGCTAGTAGCTTGAGAACCAGTCTGTTGAGGTTAGCCAACTACTCCTCTAACCCAATAGTGGGTAGAGAAGATCCTTGCGGAGGTGTAGCTGAGGTGGAAGGGCCTGGTTTGGGTATGGTAGGTGTGGTGGTGGATGTGGTATAGATAGGAGTAGGGATGAAAGTGGGGCGTGGTAGAACTGATGTGGGTATGGGAGGAGTGGTGGTAGGTGTAGTGGAGGCTGCAGTGGTGGCTGTAGTGGTGGCTGTAGTAGTGGTAGTGGTGGTAGGAGTGGTGGTAGTGGTGGTGGCTGTAGTGGTGGTAGGAGTGGTGGTAGTGGTGGTGGCTGTAGTGGTGGTAGGAGTGGTGGTAGTGGTGGTAGGAGTAGTAGCTGTGGTGGTGGAAGAGGTAATCAGAACTATCCTTCACCTCTTGCCCTTCTTGCCGTGAGGCTAGGCCATTCTCTTCCTCCTCAAGCCCTTAGCAATCTGGGCTCCCCCTGGGCTAATAGGCTGGTTGGGTGTATAAGTAGGATCAGTGACATCAGTATCACCACCCTCTGAACTAGCCTGGCGTCCCCCAGCCGCCTCTTTGCCACTTTTGGTAGCCACGACTCGGCTACCGATAGTCCTCGTCAGAGGCTTCTTGTCCGACTCTTCTTCTTCCTCATCAACATGAAGTCCCGGTGGACAGCGGCCTTCTCAGATCTACCGGGAGCAGAAGCACTACTATATGGAGGTGGTGGAGATATATTAGACGTGCCAACATCTCTACCATCCTGACCATCGTCATAGTCGTCATCATCGTCGTCGTCATCGTCAGTAGGAACCACTATGGGCTCAACGTCTGAGTCACTGTCGTCATGACGCCACTTCTAACGAGATGGCGCCACGTAATCCTCGTTGGCCAGATGGCCAAAAATTCTCCTAACCGGGGGCTTCACCTGCTTCCCCCGATACACCTTCATCCGACCCAACGTTGTGTCATCCATCACCTCTAAAATCACCGCGTCGTCCTTCTCCTTAGGCAACTCAGGAAGCTTATCATCTATAATGATCTGTAAGAATCTTAGATATATACAGAAGCCTTCTTTGCCCTTGGCCTCTATGTTCTCTGTCAAGTACGTGAAGAACATGCGGGAGAAACTGAACGGGTGGTTCAGTACCAGCGCAACTTATGCGTTTTGGATTTGGTCAAACATCTCGTCAAATTTTTCCACGCCTGGAGGCAATGCACTTAAGGATCACATGTGCCAAATACTTAAATTAGGGGCACATGTTGCTCTTGTTCAGCATGCCGGCATTGATGTTGCCGGCGTACTTGATCCTTAAGAAACATCCCCGAACTGTTAGAGGATGCAGCTTGGTTGGGTAGGTTCCATCCTCACCCAGATCCAAGACCCTGCACAGGTTGTCTTCCCCGATCTCTATGTCTTTTCCGAAGATAGAACTTCGGATACGGTAAGGCTCAACTGATCGATCGACTGAGGCATTCTCCCAGAAAGCCTACTGAATAGATCTGTATGGTGTGTAGGGAGTGGAGATGGCCTTGTAGATCCTCGATCTACGTAGAAAGGCAATAATCCCGGTGAACTCAGAAGCGTTCCGAGAAGTAGCATCCAGATGAGCACAAATGTTGTGCTTGGTGCTCATCGTCCATCTCTCAGCCATGTTGCTGCAACATAGGAAACATATACGTTAGATCCGTTCATTAGAAATAACAGTGAAATTTGAACAGATTATGACCAACTAATTCAATCGTACGATTGAACCATACGACTGAGCTTAGTCGTACGATTGAGCCTGCGACTGAACTTAGTCATATGCTATGCCATGTGATTGAGTCAGTCGTGCGACCGAGTCACCGATTGATTCAATCGTGCGACTGAATCACGCGTCTGGCTCAATCGTGAGACTGAAGTTCATTAGCCTGTCCATTCGCATCTTGCACTGTTTGACACCATAAATTTGAATCTTTGTCAAAACGTTAAATTACACTTCGTGTTTAGATTCACTAGGTTCGCAAGGCCTCGAAAAATCACTTAATGTCTTTTAAATCAACGTTTAAGTTCATTTAAGTGGTCCATTTTAGGGTTTTAGTCCGGTTCTTGGTTTTAACAATTTGGACATGTTAGGTTCGATTAATCTCCTCATTAGTCACGAATTCGTTCTCAAAGTACTTGTAGATGAACAAGATATGGTCAGAAACAGAATCGGAGAGTAATAGCAATAATGGAAATTTGGGCAGAGTGTCTGGGTCTTAGGCGGGTTTTGAGAGTTTTGACGTTGCGTAGGGTTTACGACCGACTGAGCCTCCTTTTATACTGTTTTGGGGTTCAGTCGTGCGACTGGACCCATGCGCATGACTCAATCGTGAGACTGGGGTTCAGTCGTGCGACTAACTCAGACTCCTTCATTTAGTCGTACAATTGGTTCATTCTTATGATCCAATCGCATGGTTGTCCCATACTCATGGTCTAATCGTGTGATTGGCCCATACTTATGGTCTAATCGTGCGATTGGCTCATACTTATGATTCAATCGTGCGATTTGTTCATACTTATCATCCAATCGTGCGATTGACTCATACTTATGAGTTTGACTTCATACATTTCCACCCACTCAAATTTAACTTTTGATGTGTAACGTTATGACCAAATGATCATCTCAGACATGATCTTTTAACAAAAATCATTTGATCACCTCAGACGTGATCCTTCTAATTGAAATCGTTTGGTCACCTCAGGCACGACCCTTTTAACTTTATGATTCACAGAGTTCATCTAGTTACATAGTCCGACATTGACACAGAATTGATAAATAAAACAGAAAACAACTTTAACTGAAACAAAACAGGACATATTTTTGTGTTTTTGTTTGAGGTGGGTTGGAAACTTTTAAATATCATTTAACTGAATTCTTCCCCTGAGCAGAATAGCCTCAATTTGTTTTTATCATATCTAGAAGGATTCATATGAAATCATACAGGTGTAAACATAATCATTTGGGACCCTTTTGTATATGTTTGTTTAACTTATTCTTATTTGTCTGAGAGTTAAAAGCACTTACAGGAAATCATACTAGAATTGTAAAAAGCACATAATGGTTTTGACTGTCGAGGATTGCAGCCATGATGATTGTCAGTATATTTGTCCACTTTAATCCATATACAGATTTTTGACTCACATTGGTGATTAGTTAGGCTTATTATATCAACAAGCATTTGTTGATCCCACGCTTATATGGTAATTAACATTCTTCAGGAGATTTTTGAGCGGTCTACAGGTTTAGACAAGAAGAAACTATTCTAAGAGCTTTCAAAGAGATACTAAGCCTTAGGTCAGCGCCATCGCATAGCAGAGAGGCGCAAACAACAATGAATTCTAGAATATTTAGGTTATGCTTATCCTCAGGTCAGTGCCATCGCTCAGCAGAGGGGCACACAACCTATCTTCTTGTTTGAGCACTTTTCTTTTACACATTACGCACCAACAACATTAGTCATTGGCTTGATTGCGTTTAATATTTTTTCATGTGCTTTGCTCATTTTTATGGTCATCCGCACACATTTGTGGCGTTTATTTTGCTTGTCACCCCTTATTGGAAATACGTTGATTGTGTTAACCAGGGATAAGATGGAAACCCACATCTAGTTGAACAATTTAGTTTTAATTTGTTTCACCAATGAAGTCTACTCGTCATTGTGTTGAATCTACCGACACATCATATAATGGACTGGCAACCCTTAGGCCTACTTTCTCTATGTAACCTCAGTAACACACTAGTTTACTATCATTTTTCCTTTATTTGACTTATCCTTCTCAGACTTATAATTTTAATATAACATTTTGAACATTTAAGTCTTTTTGATGTCCTAAATATTTAGTTCCCTGTGTACTATCATTTTCCATAGTTTTGAATCAAGCTCACAGATTTGATTTCTTTGCTTTCAGCTTATCTGCCCGCCTTCTTTTTTTTAAGTAATTAAATACTGAAACTAAACTATTCTCCCCTAAAATTCTAAAACCGAAAATCTTTTTGTGTTTTTGGATTTTTAAAGACATGAAAATAAAATAAAGAAAAATTTAAAAAATAAATAAAACATAAAGACGGACTAAGAACTCGATTATTCTGGAATCACATCAGTTTTCTTTTTAACGCCATTGACCTCTAAGAGATATAAAAACCGAGGTTTATCAAACGCTTTTGTGTAGAGGTCGGCATGTTGAAAATACGTATTAATTTTAACAAAAACGATTAATTGCTTTTCAAAACAGTCACGTATAAAGTGATATTTAATACCGATGTGTTTAGTCTTTGGGTGTTGGACCGGATTTTTAGTGACAGCAATAGCAACAGAATTATCAACAAAGACGGGGGTGTTAGAAAGTTGCAAACCATAGTCTCGCATTTGCTGTTGAATCCAGATGATTTGAGAACAACAACTTGCAGCGGCAACGTATTCGGCTTCACATGTCGATAGAGCAACCGACGTCTGCTTCTTACACTGCCATGTGACTAATCGCCTTCCAAAGAACGGACATCCTGCTGGTGTTAACTTGTAATTCATCTTGCAACCACCGTAATCCGAGTCACTATACGCTGTAAGCTCAAAGTCATCATCATGAGGATACCACAACCCAAGTGTTGGAGTACCCTTCAGATAACGAAATATCCTCTTTAACCCAATCAGATGATTTACTTTTGGTTTTGCTTGATATCTGGAACAAAGACACGTGGCATACATAATATCAGGACGAGAAACTGTGAGGTACATGAGAGATCCGATCATTCCTCGATAAATAGTTGCATCAACCAGATCACCATTTTCATTGGGTGCCACATCATGGTTCGTGGCAAGTGGAGTACCTGCAACCATTGCATTCTCCATGTCGAACTGACTCAGGATATCTCCAACGTATTTGGTCTGATGCAGGAAGATACCATTTGGTGTCTGATCTACTTGTAAACCGAGAAACAACTTCATCTCTCCCATGGCACTCATTTCAAACTCAGCTTTCATTACAGACTAGAATTCTTTACATAATGCTTCGTTCTTGGAACCGAAGATTATCTCATCCACGTATATCTGCACCAGTAGTAAATCACCGTCCTTTTCCTTGATGAACAATGTGCAGTCAATAACACCTCTTCGAAAACCGTGTTTCAGCTGATGATTGGAGAGTTTCTCGTACCATGCTCGAGGGGCTTGATGGAGCCCGTATAAAGCCTTGTCGAGTTTATAAACTCTATCCCGATGATAAGGATCCTTGAATCCTTCGGGTTGACTAACGTACACTGTTTCACGGATTTCACCATGAAGGAATGCACTTTTCACATCCAGTTGATAGACTTTAATCTGCATAAATGATGCATAGGCTAGGAAGATTTTAATTGCTTCCATCCTTGCCACAGGTGCAAACACTTCATTGTAGTCAACTCCTTTGACTTGCCTGTACCCTTGAACGACAAGCCGAGCCTTGTTTCTGATTATGACCCCTTGGTCATCTTTCTTACACCAAAGAACCCATTTTGTGCTAATGACCTTTGCACCTTTTGGTCTGTCCACAAGTGTCCAGGCTCCTAACTTCTTGAACTGAAGGATTTCTTCTTGCATAGCACTTACCCATGCCTCATTTTTTAAAGCCTCGCTAACATACTTTGGCTCAACTTAAGACACAAAGCATCGATAAGCACCATCATGTAAGTATCCCTTTTCCATGACTGCCGCATAATCAGCTGAATATAGCTGATTTCTTGTCTGAACTCCCGATAAAATATCCCCGATGATGTTGTCCAGGGATGATGCAAATTAACTCGAGTTTCGGGAGTGGTGGGTACTGCTAATTTATTATCCAGATTCTGAACTGTTAGAGTATGGGGTTCAGTAGTTCCAGTTGCATCATGATCAGATGTTAGTGTACTTTCAGTAGTGGGAACCTGCTCCTCCTGATCCACATTTGCAGTCTCAACTGCTTCGTCGTCAGAGGAAGACTCACTTACCTCAAGCTCTCCCCCTGAAGGGCTAGAAGTATCATCTAATGGAACCGATGATGTCGAGTCTAGTGTAGGAGCATTCAGAACATCGTACATCATTCGAGCAGCTAATTCATCATCAGAATGGGAAGGAGGTAGATTGAAGGATTTAAAAATCCATCATAGTCGAAGAAAAAGGAAGGTCCTTTTCTCGTAGGGGGTGGTGTGTCTTTGTACATCAACGTTGCACCACACTTCTACCTGACTAGTTGAGTTATTGTAAACCCGTTTATCTGGTATACTGTATCCAAGGAAGATACCTTCTTCTGCCTTCTTGCAGAACTTCCCAATCTGATTTTTCTTTAGCAGCATGCAGGGTGCACCAAATGGTTCTAGATACTCTAAATTGGGTTTACGTTGTTGGAGCAACTCATGACAAGTTTTTCCATGATGTTTGACTACCAAGACCCGATTTAGAGTGTAACATGCATTAGCCACTGCCTCGTTCCAGAATTGAACTGGCAGTTTTGAGTCAGCTAGCATTGTCCTTGATGTTTCTATCAAGCTCCTATTCTTCCGTTCAGCGACTCCATTCATCCGTGGAGTGTAGGTAGAAGTGAATTGATGACCAATCCCTTTCTCATGACAGAATGCCTCCATCCACTGATTCTTGAATTTTGTCCCATTGTCTGAACATATTTTTCTGACTTTCAGCTTGTAAAGAGAATCCAATGTGGTAACAAGATGTTTGAATGATTCAAAGGTCTCTGATTTAGCTTTCAGAAACATCAGCCAAGAGAATCTTGAGTAATCATCCGTCACCACAAAGCAGTACCAATCTCCAGATATGCCCTTTGTGCTGACTGGGCCAAACAGATCCACGTGTAGAAGCTCGAAAGGAATGTCGATAGAATTAACTTCTTCAACTTGTGAGACTTCTTTGTCTGTTTCCTTTTCCTGCATGCTATGCAGAAGTCTGGAAGCTGGAAGTTCTTGACAGTAACTCCATCCACCAGATCCTTCTGAACCAATTGATTCATCTTCCTGGATTTGATGTGCCCTATTCTCCTATGCCAGGAAACTGAATCTCTTTTTGTTGCTTTTGACAAGAAGCACTGAGCAGTAGACTCAGTTGTGGAGGCTTTTGATAGGTCCAAGACATACAGGTCGTTGTATCTTGAAGCCGACATTAGAACTTGCTCCTCCGGGATGACATACTCCTTCTTCAGTATGTAGCACTTCTTGTTTTCAACACAACCTTAAATACCTTATCACAGATTTGGGAGACAGAAAGCAAGTTGTTTTGTAATTGCTGAACGTAGTTGACCTTGCCAAACTTCACTTTCTCGTTTCCCACTTCGCCTTGTGCAGTGATGTACCCTCCTTTATTCCCAACAAATGATACGTGTCCCCTTTAATTTTCTTGACGTTGAAAAGGAGGGACAATTTCCCGGTCATGTGCCTAGAAGCCCCACTATCAATAAACTAGGTATTAGTGATACCGCTGTAGCGGACACCCTGCACATACAAAGGAAATGATTAGTTCAAGTTTGGGACCACCCCCTTAACTGGCTTGGGTGTCCCAGAGGTATCACACATCATGAACTCAACCCACTGACCTTTAGAGGATGAGGGCATATTTTTCTTATTCTTGTCTTCACTATCAAACACATTACTTGATTTTTCCTTCCATAAACTAGTTTTATGTAAGGCCTGTTTGTGGTAAACGGATGACTGGCTTATGGTTTGAACTTTCGGTTCACTAATAATCCTAGATTTAACCTTAGGTGGCACGGCTTTGCTTTGAGATTTTCTGTATTGACTTTGGTGTTTTGGAGGAGTATTAGATCTGATCTTAGAAACTCTTGGTTTTTCATCATCAAAAAGTTCAATTTTCTTTTTAGGTGTCTGATTGTAAGGACAATTTGGAGAAATATGTCCTTGTTTTCCACAAATGTAGCATGATCTTCCTTCGACAGTATGAGGAAAGCGTTGATGTGGGGTTGAGTTTGGTTGGGGGCTGGGTAGTTTCTCTTCCCTTTTTGTTGTTTCACCTTCTTTAACAAAATTAATTGTTTTGACATTTTGAACATCTTTTGCTTTCATTTTATTCAGATTTTGATAACTTACACGTTTTGGGTTCATTGATTTAGACTGTTTAGGTTCTGAAATAGACGTTTTTGAACCTGACCGTAAGTTAACCCTTTTAATTTTATCATCCAAATCTGCAACAGGCGTCTTATCTTTAGATATTGAAGTAGTCGCCTTCTGTTCAGTGACAGACTTCACAGTTTTACCTGTAGAATCTGGATCACTGATCAGAGGCGTAGACACCACATGATCCTTTACTGGGTTATTATTGATTGGTCTACATTTAGTATTCAAAAGGATTGCATATGGTGGCAGTACTACCTTGTAACCCAGACCTTCCCCGCCATTTCGTTCTTTCACTAAGTTTTGAACTATATGAGAGGAACTTGCTAAACTGTGCAGTTTTTGTTTTAATGATTCAACTTCAACTTGCAAAACTGCTTTTTCCTTTTTAGTTTCTTCCAAAGTGGTTAAGTAGAACTTAATGTCATTTGATTGATTTAAGGAAACAACCTAGGTTTCCCTTAGTTGTTTCCCTAAAAGTTCTAACTTTTCTTTAAAGCTCAACTTATTTTGTTTTAACACATGATTTGCTTCAGTGCAGAGTTGTAAATCATTTACTAGATTATCATTGTGTTCTAATAACCTAGCAAATTTTAAATCAATGCTTTCTTTAAATTTATTACATTCAGCACAAGCATGTTTCTTAAATAATTCATCTTTAGTGTATACCTGTGTAGAACCAAACGAATCGGCCATCAATGCAGTGTCAGACTCTTCAGTAACTGGAGAAATCGAGTTTGCATCACATAGTTCCTCTTCAACAAGATGATCAACGACATCCATAGCTTCTTCGATATCTGAACGTGCATGCTCAGCTAAGATGTCTTCTTCACTTGCAGATCCATCATCCCTAAGCAACCAAGGCCTTAGAATCTTTACTTGACGATGCTCCAGCCTTCTCCTTATCTTGACGGTTAAATGTAGGAAAAGGATTTCCATTCCCAGTCTTCTTTGGCTTTATGCACTCACGTTTGAAGTGCCCTTTTTCTCCACAATTGAAGCACGTGACCTTGGTTTTATCAAACCCAAATGTCGTATATTTAGTAGCAACCAAGTTCTGCCCCGTCCTTCTTGACAAACTTCTTTGCTCTTCTGACAGTACTAGCCAATGCCCATATAATATCCATGCGTTCCAGCTCA
Organism: Flaveria linearis; assembly: GCA_024085815.1. NCBI lineage: Eukaryota > Viridiplantae > Streptophyta > Magnoliopsida > Asterales > Asteraceae > Flaveria > Flaveria linearis. The sequence goes on along the minus strand of CM044003.1, from coordinate 31,483,519 downwards.
GTTTCATCAACTTGCTCGTAGTCCTCGTCAGCAAGATGATAGTTCCCAATCTTACCAGCAACTAACCCATCATACGATTGAACAACAACAGCTAGAAAGGTCCATATGTTCTTTAGCAACTTCCACGGTGACATTTCCGAGATTCTCGGTCTTTAACTTGGTAGTATTTGCCTCAGGAACAATGTATTGGGTACCAGATGACCCTGATATTTCGGTTCCCGATGAACAGCTTTGGGAAGGAGCAGAAGATTTAGACACAAACGCCGTTTGTAACGGTGCGCCTGAAGTAGCAAGAGTTGAAAGCGAATTGTAGAATGCAGGATTCTGAGCATAAGACTTGTATTTCTGACGCAGTTCTTCCTCCCTTAACTTCAGAATGAAATCATTTATGTCTAATGTGGCAAGAATGTCATTTTGTCTCAGATTAGACACAAATGGATCCTATTTGTCTGGCAGACCATCAGCAAAACTTGAGACCTTATCTTACATAGATGTGGTCATGCCATGAGTGTGCAACTCACTCATTAAATGATAGAATCTATCAATAATATCATCTAAGCTCTCTTTTCCAATTGGTGAGAAATTGTCAAATTCATTTGTATGAGCTTTAGCCTTCAGTGCCTTTAGAGTTGCATTCCACTCGTATCGTTTTTCTAAGGTCTCCCATAACTTCTTCGACTGCTTGTTCTTTAAGAACTGATGGAAAATGTCCTTTGGTATAGACTGAGTCAACAAGGCATATGCTTTCTTTTCGGCATTATGCATAGTCTTCAGGGATTCACTCATTCCTCCCAAAGTCAATTGTACCCCATTTGCACTGACTGGTACCACATAACCAGTCTCAATAGACGTCCATAAATTGGGGTCAACTCCATTCAGGTAGATTTCAAACCTTTGTTTCCACTGTGGGTATTAATCCAACGTTAACAGCTTTCGTGGTTTTTTATGGTTCATGATCTCACTTTGTGTAAGTAGAAGATTCTTGATACGTGAGTCCTTTCCAACAGTGAATGAAGAGAACTGATCTTCCATTGGTTTGAACTTGATGAACTCAGAACAGGACAGATTGGCTTATGTGATTGGACAAGACGACTAGGTCAACCATGCGATTGAAGGATGCGGATGACTTTAATCATGCGATTGGATTCAGTCGTGTGAATGAACAGGACGAATGAGGTCAACCGTCTAGAATAACTCAACCGTGTGATTGAACTATGCGAATGAGTCCAGTCGTGCGATTGAACTATACGAATGGATTCAGTCGTGCGATTGAGCTCATCGTGCGACTGAAGCCGTTGCTGCGGGAAAAAATCGAATTTTTTGAACACTTTGACACAAAATTACGAATATCTATGAACCCTAATCTGCCGTATGGTAAAAGGTCGAAACTTTGACACAGAAACTCGTCAAAAACACGTTTTTGAAGCGAAAAAGTGGATCTTTTGATTAAAAACGTTGATTTTAACACCAAAACCAATTGAATCCACGCAAAATCACGAGCCTAAGCGCTGATACCACTTGTTAGGACTGTGTACGTACGGAGTACTAACGGATTTTGCGTGAGACCAGATCAAATAGCACGGAATTCTATTTGATTGATGATCCAATCAGTGAGAACGAACAACCTGATCGATCTAACAATGAAACAAATGTTAAGAACGAGTTGGAATCGAACAGGAACGAACTATGAATTTGGATTGGCTACTTAGAACGCTCTGGACGGCTAGGGTATGAAAGTATTCGAAGTGTTATGTTTTTCCACGAATTATGTGGTATTTATAGGTTATCAGTGTTCATTCGTACAACTGAACCATTAGCATGGTTCAGTCGTGCGACTGAATCATGCATCTGACGCATACGCATGACTGAAGGTTCAGTCGTGTGGCTGAATCAATATTATGTCTCAATCATATGACTGATCCAGTCACCTGGTTCAGTCGTGCGACTGGTTCATAAGCATGATTCATTCATGCATATGGGCCATAAGTATGGTCCCTTAGCATGAATAACCACATGACTATGTTGAACACATGTCTAAGTTCTTATTAACTAAGAACTATGTTAAACAACATCAAACCTATATATTAAGTTCATACATGTGAGACACATTCAATATAATTATAATATAACATACTCGCAAATAAACATCACAATGCTTTTCATATATCATTAATATCATCACATTACATCATACTACATCAGTGTAAGACATGAAAGACTTTTACATTTGAGCTTATAAACTAGGTACATCAAGATGTATCAACAGTGGGGAGGCTGAAGAGGACACCCAAATAAGTATCCAGGGTATGGCTGTCCCACAGACATCTAGGTTCAAATACTTAGGCTCCTACGTACAGGAAGATGGAGAGATACACAGCGATGTAGCCCACCGCGTTCAATTAGGATGGTGCAAGTGGAGAGCAGCATCAGGGATTTTGTGTGATAAGAGGTTTCCAGAAAAACTAAAGGGAAAACTATATATAGTGGCAATACGCCCAGCTATGTTATACGGAACAGACTGCTGGGCCATAAGGAAATCTGACGAGAGACAAATAGAGGTCGCAGAAATACGAATGCTGAGGTGGATGTGTGGACAGACAAGACAGGATCGGATAAGAAACGATTTGTTTTGAAACATGCTAGAGCTGGCTTGTATCATAGATAAAATAAGAGTGGGAAGACTAAGATGGTTCGGGCACGTGAAGAGGAGGCAGATGGCAGCACCGGTTAGAGCAGTAGAGAACATCAACGTAGAGGGTAGGAGGAGTAGAGGAAGACCTAGGTTGACTTAGGACGAGATAATTAGGCGAGATATGGTAGACTTGCACCTCTCTGAACACATGATCGAGGATAGGAGTGCGTTGAGGCGTAGAATTAAAATTAAGGACTTTTAGTGGGATTTGTGGGTAGGAAGGATAAATGTAGCCTTGTTGTGTACGTATTCCCCATCTGCCCTTTATAGGTGCAACATGCCGCTTTTGTTGTATGCTTTTATGTGTCTTATACCTATGTGTTGTATGCTACATAATATGTCTGCTTGTGTTTGCTATTGCTATTGTGTTGGTTTTTGAGTCGTGGGTCTCTTTGGAAGCGGTCTCTCTACCTCCCAAAGGTAGAGGAAAGACTCGCCACCACCTACCCCACCCAGACCCTACTCTTGAGTGGGTTTGTTTGTTTGTTTCTAGAGAAACAAAACAAACAAACAAACATACCCAGTGTATCCCGCTGAAAGCAGGGTCTGGGAGGGGTAAGTGGCGGCAAGTCATTCCTCTATCTTGACAGATAGAGAGACCGCTTTCGAAGTTTCTAGAGAAACAAGTTTTTATAAAAACAATTTTTTTCTAAAACATCATACTTTTTAAAAAAACAAAATATTTTAAGATTTACATTTTTTAACATGTTTTATTTTGAAATAAAATATTTAATTTATGTTTTGGGAAAACAATAAAAGGTAAAAACACAATTTTAAAAAGTTGATATTATTGTTATATTACTTATATTCTTTACTTATAAATATACTATTTTATAATTAATAAAATTTATTCTATTTAATATTTTATTTATTTAACCCGTGTAATACACGGCTTCACTAAAGCTAGTAAGTATCTAATATACTAAACTAGTTTTTATTTTCGTAACGTAAGATTTTGTATGTTTAGTTTTTTAGTTTTAAAAAGAGTCTTTTAGCATATTATGTTATAGGTTAGTATTTTGCAATAGTTTTGATTCTTAATAATAACAAGAGTTCACATGTGTAACAAACTACAAATGATGACAACGTTAGTAAGCCAACAACACTGATGGAGCAGGAAACAAACCCAATGTTCAGGTCGAATTCAGGTTCTTTTCGATACATGCGGTTTAAAATGGGTTTGAGTAAGAGCGGTTAGAGGTCAAGATCGGTGTCAGTTTTGGGGTCTAAGAGTAAGTCAAGGTGGCAGGTGTTTATGTTCGGGTTTGGGTCAAGAAGGTTTCCTGAGAAGATGGATTTGATGGATATTAAGAATAGGCAGCTTCGATCACGAAGTGCGACTACGATGGTGTGGTGGCATTTGATCGATATTTTGGGGTGTGGTGGGGGGTATGAGAGAAGCAAGATTGTGGTTGTTTAATTAAGGCCTTCAGAGTTGAATTTGTTGTGAATTTGTGTTTTTATTTTTAGTTGCAAGTTGAGTTTTTGACATGTTTAGAACGTTAATTGCAATTGATTGTTGATATTGAATTGAAATATTGTAACTAACTAGGATGTTTGGCTGCCGTTTCATGGTGGGCTTACATTACTCGAGCAGGTAGTGCGGTTCAACCCGCATGCCACAATAGGGACACAACGGGGTTTTTTTGGAATCGCTTTGGTAAAAACAAACAGAAAAAAACATGTGAAATTTTTTAAAGACATTTGGTTAAATTTTACTTAAATAATGTTACGGGTGAAATTTTCGATCTTCAATGTACTTATTATAGTGTATAGCAAATAAAAGAGAAAACCCAATAATATAATCATAATGTAAGCAAAAAGTGTATTAAAATGTGTTTGTTTTGTTGTTTGTTTATCATGCAATCTTAACCAATGTTTTATTTTATAAATTATTAACATGAACATAGGTGATAGTAGTATATATGTACCAAATATAATATTTTTTCTATATTATCTCATACTACTTATCTTTTATAATCACTCCCCCCTAACCAAACAAAAAGGGTCAAAAAAGATATTAACAAAGTTATGTGCCTAAATTGCAAAAAAGGAAAACCTATATGTAGCTCTAGGTTGCTTTTTACTATTAGTTATAACTAAAATTATGCTCCCCGCTTGGCAGCGGAGGCATAACACCGTGCCAAATAGCAGCAATGTCACAACATCACTAACGACCACCAACATTGAAGTTGCGATGTGTTAATATGAAGAACTTAGACCAAAATTTAAAACATAGAAAAACTTAACAAAGTCGATCTAAGATCCGCGCGACGATCCCTTCAAAAGGGAAAAACAGACGTAAAAATATTAAACCACGCACACACATTGTGATTTGTTAACTTACCAAATATAAAATGACACGTTAAAATGTTGAATCAACATGCACATTGTGTCGTGTTAACTAACAAAACTTAGAACGAAACGTAAAACGATGATTTACAAAATATGAAAAAAATATAGGGGAACAAAGTTGAAAATATAAACATTGTAAGATTAAATTGCAATAGATGAATAGTTTTGGTTTAAAAGTAAAGAATGATAAATTTGAGAAGTCCAATTGTAAAAAACGAAAAACTTTGTGTTAAAAATGAAAAATTAATTTTTTTTAAAAAACATCTATTTTTAAGGTACAACACCATTATGCATAGAAAAGTTGGTAATTAGTAATATATAAATTTTGTTATTTTTTTGATCAATTAATTGTTAGTTTGGTTATTTCACATTTAAGACACTAGTTATATAGATTATTAATAATATCAAATAGATGGAGGACTATATGTGTAATGGTTTAAAATATTTAACAAATAAATTAAAAAACGCTAAACTGTTCATATCACCCTCTAATCACCGACTACTCCATTTCTTTTATGTTGTTGCTCGTGACTTACTATCCAGTGGAGGAGCTTGAGCGAAAGCTTAGGGGAGGCGGGGGCGAAAGTAAACTATTTTATGGGGGGCGGACTCTATATTTTCTTAAAAATTTACCCTACCGGACCGAAAATTTACACTATCGAGCCGAAAATTTACACTACTGACGAAAAAAAGAGGGAGGGCGTCCCCCCGGCCCCTATAAAGCTTCGCCCCTGTTACTACCATTAGTTCACCCACCACCACTGTAGAATTAGACCTTACCACCTTCTCACCTTCTTCATGAAGTCTTTAGCAACCACAACCAATGATTTCACGACCGGTTCGGATCGGCCGGTCCGACCATCCAACCAGAATTTGGCATGGTTAACGATCCGAATAGATATGACTCGTTTTGTGTTGAGCAGACCGGCCGGTTGGAAGCGAGCTGGAGGTCGGACCGACGACTTGTCGAGCAAACGGTCGAACCTTTTAGGTAAAAACATAAAGAAGAAGAGATTGTTTGAGAGAAGAAAGACATAATTAGAGAGAATAGAAGAAGAAGATGAAAAAGAAGAAGAAAAATGAGGGAATAGAGAGAAAGTGATGAAAGCGGCTGATAAGTTTTCTAATAGGGTTACAAAAGTTTCAAGAATGAGAGCTTACAAGATTAGTCCCTATAGATAATTCAATTTACAAATTAAACCTCATACATTAGTTATTTAAAATGTTAGGACCGTATACCAACTGATTCCAACTGATTCTGCGCGTATACCAACTCAAATAGTGCGGCTAGGTTATGTGTATATTCAAAGTGTTGTGTTTTTCCAAGAATTAAGTGGTATTTATAAGTTTGGAGTCTTCATTCGTGCGACTAAACCATCAGCATGGTTCAGCCGTGCGACTGAAGCATGCGGTTGATCCATCCGCACGACTGAAGGTCCATTCGTGCGACTGAGTCAATCTCATGTCCCAATCGTGCGACTGATCCAGTCTCCTGGTTTAGTCGTGCGACTGGTCCATTAGCATGAAATGTTCATGCGCATGGTCCATTAGCATGGTCCACTCGCATTAGAGCTTCATACAATTCACAAACCTATATAGTTAGTTCAATATACGTTATCAGACAATAAACAATGAAATATTAAACATTATAAGCATCAACCACATATGGTATTTCATTTATACCCATTCAGTTACAAATATGTAAGACATGAAAGACATTTTACATTAAGCTCCTAAACTAGGTACATCTGTATCAACAAACTCCCCCTTGGACCTAGTTTACATCAGTGTCTAACATTCTTCATCACCTCTTCAAACTTCTCGTACTTTTCCTCTCTTGTAACTCCGTCATTTATCTCAAATGCGAAACAGAGTCGTATAATGTTCTAGAACTAGAGGGCTTGTACAATGTCTTGCGTATCGTAAAACAGTGGCCACTTGTATAATGTGTATACATCATTAGAAGACAAGTTGGTCAGCCACATTGGGTTAAATACCCTGATAGTGTCCATTTGGCTCTGTTTCTGCAAGACTATTACTGCTTCATCTTTTCTCCAATCGTAGTACCACCACTTGAAGTGTGGAGTGAAGTCCTGTGGCATTTCCCTTAAAGAGATTCTTGACATAATGCGCGGAGGACTCCACTTCAACATAACCTTAGGCTTTCCAGTAATGGCATCAACTTCAGACCTTCTGATGTACCTTGTTGGTTGTTGAGGTCTGAAGTTAACCCACCTGGTGTGGTACTCTCTTCTCAAAGCAGCCTTAAACCAGCCTGACATCTTTTGCGGGTAAGCATACAACAACTTTAGGCGTGCCAGCTGGTTGAGCTCAAAACCAGGAAGAGTCTTTAGATCATGTGGAAATCTAAAGTGCTCTATTCCCTTCTCCCTCTTCACTGCATATACACTTAGATCCTCAAAATATGCCCACGCTATAATCTTGCCTGACACCTTGAGATGCTTCTTCACTTTGTAGAGCTTGGTGTAGGCACTCGGCTTTGGTGCAGTGAGCTAGGCTCGGATCTCTACAAAACAAGCCGCCCATTCAGCCTTTTTGTATCAACATCGGCGTCCGAGGATTGGGCTTGGCTTGTTGATATCTCTGCCTCCTTTTCCATCTGATCCAGCTTATAAAATGTATCACTGCCGAGAGTACTACCCAAATTGGGAACCACATTTCCTTCTCGGTCAGTGTACTCTGGATAATGCTGGGCTGTGACGTTTTCAATCTCTAGTTCATCCACATCGTTAAGCTCATCGTCACTAGCCACATCAACAGTAGGAGCGTCCTTGACAATCTCATCCGGGTTGAGCCGGAACATCTCAGCAAGTTGCTCATCAGCAAGGTCATGAATTATTTCTCCTTCTTCGGGAGTATAACTCACAGACCTCTTCACAAGCTCTTGCAAATCAAGAATCATAGTTAATTGAGACTTGATTTGCTGTAGGAGAGCAACATCATACTCGTCTTGCTGAGATGATTGATCTTCCATTTCTATTTACATTGACTTTTAGGACAAACTGTTTTTCTGGTGCGAATGGACAGATGCGATTGGGCTAACCGTGCGATTGAACAATGCGGATGGCTCAATCGTGCGATTGAACAGATGCGGATAATTCAATCGTGCGATTGGACAGGTGCGAATGAACAATACGAATGGGGTGTTCAGTCGTATGAATGGATGAACGACTGAGTTCAATCGTGCATATGGAGGTGACCGAATGAGTTCAGTCGTGCGATTGAGCTATTCGTGCGACTGAAGGCTGCTGTTTTGAAAAATTCGAAGTTTTTAAGATTTTGATTCACAAACACGAATTTTTACGAACCTTAATCTGCTGTATGACGAAAAACATGAACATTTTGACCTGGAGACGTCAAAAACACTGTTTTAACCAAAAAGATGGTATTTTGAATGAAAAAACATGATTTTTATACCAAATCGATCGAATCACAAGCAAAATCAAGAGCCAAAGCTCTGATACCACTTGTTAGGACCGTATACCAACTGATTCCAACTGATTCTACGCGTATACCAACTCAAATAATGCGGAATCCTATTTGATTGGCGATCCAATCAGTGAGAACGACAATCTAATTAATCCTTACGATGAAACAAACGTTAAGAATGAACTAGAATTGATCAGAGACGAACTATGAAGTTGGAATGGTGAACCGGAACTCTCTTGACGGCTAGGGTATGTGTATATTCGAAGTGTTGCGTTTTTCCACGAATTAAGTGGTATTTATAGGTTTGGAGTCTTCATTCGTGCGACTGAACCATCAGCATGGTTCAGCCGTGCGACTGAAGCATGCGGTTGATCCATCTGCACGACTGAAGGTCCAGTCGTGCGACTGAGTCAATCTCATGTCACAATCATGCGACTGATCCAGTCTCCTGGTTCAGTCGTGTGACTGGTCCATTAGCATGAATTGTTCATGCGTATGGTCCATTAGCATGGTCCATTCGCATGAGAACTTCATACAATTCACAAACCTATATAGTTAGTTCAATATGCTTTATCACACAATAAACAATGAAACATTAAACATTATAAGCATCAACCACATATTGTATTTCATTTATATCCATTCAATTACAAATATGTAAGACATGAAAAACATTTTACATTAAGCTCCTAAACTAAGTACATCTGTATCAACATAAAAGTTACTTAAGGTACATAAAAGTAACAACTTTTTTCTAAGCTAATAATATTATTAGAATTTAAAAGTATATAAATTTGGAAATTTTAAAAATATATTATTTTCTGTACTGTTTAATATTCTACTATTTATAATGTTGTCCGGTTCTTAAATCCGGTTCGACCGGTCCAACCAGTGAATCTTTAAGTCGTCCGGTTCATAGTTCGATCCGGTTCGAAAAACATTGACCACAACCCTTATCATTGAAAGATGTTCATTGCCGAAACACCTAACAATCAAAGATGATTTTTTAACATTTGATTGTCAGTGGTGATAGTTTGCAGTATGGGTTGGTAAAATACACAAACAAATTTCATTTACACGTATCCGATTATTGTTTATACCCGCATAAAAAAAATTCACAAAAATCAAGTTAATTGAGTATTGTTTTCAGATCTGAACTACTATCCGGAGAGAAAGGGGATGGGAAGAAAATAGAGCAAGCTTAATGTTTGTGATGTCGTGTGACATCGGCTGTGGTTGTCCAATGACAATGACGACTGTCTACGAGTTGGAGATGGCAGGTTAGACATGTGTAAATGGACTAAATCCAAATTTGGTCATCCTTAAACATGTTTAGCTGGTTCGGTCTTGATTTAACAACATTGGTAAGTAAGATAATAAACCAAATGAAAGTAATAAACCAACAAAGTCTATGTCTTGTCAAATGATAATGAGATGGTTATGGTAAACGGGAATCTCTATCAATATTCAATTGTAAAAATCGAGTCTCATGCCCATTTGAATGTTTGTGGGAATTGTATGGTAGTTACCTATCATTTATTAGGCATATCTATGGTATTGGGTATTGTGGTTAAGAAATATTTATTAGGGTGGGTTGGATGGGAAGCGGGCAATACCTTGGGTACCAGCGAGTACCACAGATATGTTGCCACGTGTTTCTCAAGTAGTTGCCAACGGTTAGGGTGATTGGTTTCACGTATTTGTTAATGGGATCTTATAAACGTTAAAAGATTGTGTAAGGGTAGTATTAAGTTTAAAAGTTTGTCTTATTTCTGGAATACTTTTTGGTAAAATGATATGACATTCTTTTATTGGCTATGGGATAGGGTAGTTTCACGTATAAGGGTTATTACTCTTTAACCATTAGGATTTAGGCTCATTTTTTGTTGTGATTGTAGTTCTTATATAGTTTCATGTCTGTTAAGTCACAACAACAACAAATTAATATAAGAAATGACAAAAAAATTATATAGGTTCCAAAAGATAAGTTACTATTTCATAACATATAAATCATAAGAGTGAATCTTAACTACTATATAATACATATAGAGTGGGTAGAATTGGAATTTCACATGGATCGTAAGACGCGCCCGTTCCGATGCCCTCCTCACCCTCCTCCTCCTTCACCTGTTCGTATGGTCGGCGACCGTTACCACTTCCCAGTAGCTTCCCCTTCAATTCTATTCAACCGACGCTCAACACCTCACTGGGCGGCCTTTCCCCTTCAGTTTCCTTCAACCATCTTCAATTCAGTCGCTGGTTTCCTTTCTCTGCAAGAAATAGTAACTCATTAGGTCAAAGGTGCTTCAAAGGTTACAACTATCAATCTCCTATCAAAAGTAATCTGCTTAAATGGTTAAACATCATAACCAACTCAAAGAATTTCTTCATTCATCTGATCTCACATTTCAAAAACCTTATCCACCTCTCCCTCTCTCTCTCTCTCGCTCTTGTGATTCAAGAAGATCAACCCGATTTCACAACCATTTACCACAATAACACTACATTGATGAAGATTTCACCGGAATGATGAAGATTCTGACCTCTCGGTTTTGATTTAGGGGTTTTTAGCGTTTTTGCTACCTTCATCAAGGGTAAGTGATACCGTGTTTTGATTCTGAACACTATTTTGTCATTCAATGTGACTTTGTTCATTCGATTTAAGGCCTGAGCTTTATTCAAAAGTTGATTCATGGTTAGATCTAGGTGGAATGTGATGTGAATCTGATATGAGGATTAGCTCTTTAACCTCTATTATTCGTGTTAATTTTTTTAAAGTTTTATGATTCAAGAATTAGCGTTGATTGTTATAAGCAATCTAAGCATATAACAAAACAATATCACTCCAGTTTTGTATATCAAAATCTCACATCTTTTCTTAAAATAATTCAATCTACCATACACAACAATAAAATACTCTTGGAGATGCAAGATTTGAGAATGTGGATTCATCTTTGTAAATGGGTTCTGATCTTTGCTGTTGGATTTGGTGCTTTAGGTGAATTGGTGAGTGGATATGAGTTTGATGAAAACAGAGTTTCATTATAATACAACTGAAGCCATTTCATTGTTGGAAGCTTCTTCTCCTGCTGCTGCAACCCCTAAGCCTCTGTTTGTGGGTCTTACTCTTATTCCTCAAGCTGCAGCTAAAGGAGCTGGTAATCTCTCTCTCTATATGTATAGATTGTATGCATCTGTTGTGTGCAAAATCTTTGGTTTTCAGTGACTTTTAAGCTTTGTTTGTGGCTGTTTTGATGGGATTTGCAAGATTTGTATGTGCACTGGATTTTCTTGTTTTTGAGTTCTTGAAGATGTGAATCTGCAAGATTTGATGGATTGATGTTAGATCAAGTTCTGTGTTCCTAGATTACAGCAAACTTGATGTTTTTTATAGCTTAATTATTGCTGTTTTGAGGGTTTGTTTGTTTGGGGCTAGGTGTTTTTGTGCTACCGTTTGGTAGTTCTGTATTTAGGTGACTTGTTTTTGTATCTAACCTGTTGTCTGTATATTTGATTCTTGTGTCACACAATTTGGGTGATTTTGTTTTAAGGTTTGTAATTTGTGCTTGTTAATTGCTGATTAATGTTTTTCTTCACAACTTATTTGCTCTTTTTTCTAATTTTAAGTTTATATATCCATCTTCCTAAAAATGATAACTTTTTGATTCTTGAATTTTATCATTATTTTTTCAAGATTCATATATGATAGTAGTTTTGCTTTTGTTTTTCTGGAAAGAAATCTCACTCCAGTTTTGTTAGATTATTGTGGATTTGATTAAGGAAAGCTTGTATGAAGATCGTGGTTCACATATCTCTATGTTAAGCCAGACTTTTAGTTCTGAATTTTAAGGATGCCTGATTATGTATCCATGGCTTATTATGTTTCAAGTAGTTTATATGCACCATCATGTAACTTGGAATTTGAATTATGAATTTGTTAGTATAGCTGCAGATCTAATTGGGATCAAATGGGGTGTTTGTTTAAACTTAGTTTCATGATAAAAAACAAAAGAATTACAAATCTAATCTTAATGGTTTTACACGATGAGCACGAATCAGGTTGGTTTATGGGCTGAAAATGAATATATAACCGATATATTATGGCTTTATATTTTCTGACGTAGGGCTTTGTTTCAATGGTAACAAAGCTGCTAAATTTCTATACCTGTAATACTATTTATAAAGGGTTTTGTTAGCAAAAATTGTTGGTTGGGGGTTGGATGATGAATGTCGAGGTAATACTGGTTCAACAAGCTCAAGAACTATTCACTATCACTTCCTTCTATATTGTTCCTGGATTTTCATTTATTTTGATCTTATTGTCTTCTGCTTAAAATTATAAGCACATACCAATGAATCACAAATCATATGGTTGAAATTTCCATCAAGTATATTAAATTTTTGGTGTTGTTATATAAAGAATTGTTATATTTATTGTTGTTATTTGAAATGATATACGAAAAATCAAAATAGGCAGTAATGGTCACCTCTAATATCACAAATATTTACTTTATAAATTTGGTTTATAGGATCCCATGGTTGATATGATGTTACTTTTGTTAAACTTTGTGTGCATATTTCTATGTATGGTGAATAGATATATTTTTCTCCCAACACAGACGATTACTCCATGAGTCTAGGAGTTGCAACAACTGTTTGTGTTATTGTTATTGGTGCTAAGGTTATTTCGCAGATGTGGTGGGTTATATCTAATTAATTACAATGCTTTGTTATAGTAATCCTTAATCCTTTATTTATTCTATTAATTGTTGTGCTTGCTTCATATATCAATATTGTGTTATACTAATCTTGGTCAAGTTTGTGACCACCAACTGGTTGAATGAACACAACTTTTGATTTTGCTTATACAGTTGTTAATTAGGTGCCCTTATTTCCATCATGCTTAGATGATTGTGTTATGATGTGTGTTTACAAGCGATTGAACTTTTAATCATCATCATTATCTTTTTATTATACCTGGTTTTGAATTTTCTCAACCTATAATGAAGAACAACGAATTATCGTCAAGTATTCTAATAGCGCTGTAACGATGACTCTTAAGCCTCAACAATTAAAGGAATGTCATGGCTTATACGATAATACCTAATGGATGACAACATTATTCTCGGTAATCACTTATTTTCTCAATCTATAACTATGCTCGCTACTTGAACTTTTACTATGTACTTTTCCTTATTTTAAGAGTGTTTTAGTTTTGGGTTGGTTTCATAGTAGATTAGCATTGTATTTTGGTGAAATTTATATTAGTTTTAGCTCTGTGGATGGTGATTGTAATTATCATGAATATGATAGGAGGTTTAAATATAAAGACCCTCTCAGTCTGAACTTGCCCTGAATTATCATGATTACTCACCTGGTACATGTTATTACATAACTATTTAAGGACAATGATAATCTTAACATGTATTTCTCATCATAGTACCCCGTTGTAGTTAGGATTAATTACATACTTGTTGAATTGTCTAATGGATGTGAAGCAAAATGTGAATAAAAATGGAAACACTATTATGTATCTTGTGTTTGAGTATATGGAGACTAATTTGAAGAAGTTTATCAGATCGTATCTTTAACCGATGATCACACTCCACCTAAAATTATCAAGGTGCAGGTTCTTTTTAAATTGATTTTTAAATTCTTGATTCCTGCTTGTTATGGAAATAATTTTGTGTTCTTGTAATTGTTGTAGAGCTTGATGTACCAGTTTTGCAAAGGATTGCTTCCTGCCATAGGTTGTTGTATTACACATTGACTTGTTCTTAGTGTTTATAAAAAAATTGATAGAATATTTGTGCTTTTGATATTGATTTTGTTTGATCATTTGTTTCAGGTATCTTAAACCACACAATCTTTTGATGGATCCACCGACATTGAGGCTTAAGATCGTGGATCTTGGAGTTGCAAGCTTTTACTCTACCCATAAAGAAGTACACTCATGAGGTATCATTTTAGCTAGCCTGGATATTAATGCTTCTATGTTCTTGCATTATGCAGCTCCATGCCTTACCTTTTGATGTGCTCCTCACGGCATATGATATAGCTTTAATCGAACAAGTCTTTTTTTACCCAACCTCCATGGCATTATGTTGTTATTGATGAGATAATATTTTGTATACGGTTAATTCATCAATTTCAATTGGTATTTTAATACATTTTAGGATTTCAAGCAATCAGGACTCATTTTGTTATTCCTAATTGTTGCACTGCATCAACGTCGCTCTTAGCCATCAATGTCAATATTAGCCATAAAACTTGCAATATATGTATAATCTATATCCAAATCTTTTGCTTATGCTTTATGATTTTTATATTTAATATGTTAACGAGGTTAAAATTGAAATCAATTGTCGCATACATATATAAGATAAAACATTTTCTATACAAGGAACGTTAGATGACCGGAAGCTTCTTTCACTCTTTCAGTTCATTAATGTACTTGAAACTAAGTGGACCAAAATCTATTATAAGAATGCTTCATTTTTATTTAGGATGTGGTGCTATGTCCGCTAGACTTTATTTGGGTGCTAATATGACAGATGCTAATCTTGTCACGGTTGGACCTAATTCTATATCAATTTCGTGTGAGAACATATTACCTAATATTAACGACCTTTACTATTACACTAAACATTTATCTTTGAATATTATCTGTCTTAATTTTTTATGTTTTTTTATTGTTGAAATGGGTTGTTGATCTGTATAAATATACATGTGAAAGTTTGAAGTTGAATCATTCAAAGACAGAGGTGCATGACATTTAGGAGATTTGGGCACTTATGCAACAGGGCAACTATATAGAAGATGAAGATGGAAATAGAAAAGCTTTAGCTTATGATAGAGACTTATCAATTATGAAGGTAAGGAGTCACCTCTGTCTTTGAATGATTCAACTTTAATTGAAATATTAAGTATATGTGAGGCTCATGACATACAATAAAAAAAGCTAACAAAAGTACTATACAATAAAAACCACAAAACCATTCATTAACAAGTATCGCGTTATAACTTATCGTAACCGCTGCACCGCGCGGGGTTCCTGCTAGTTACAAATTATGTCTTTTAAGAATCTGCCTACTTGCAGATTATTTCTTTTAAGATAAAAAAATTATACTAGTGTCTTTAGTTGAAAATTTTTGTACATATTGTGTCATTTCGACTAATCCCCACCCCAAAATCCTGTTAATTCATATCATGTGCCCTTTATGTGACGGCATTTTTGTTTTTTTACCTATTAATGCTAATTATTCTTTAAATAGTTATAAATGAAAATAATATGAGAAACCCATCCCATCCAGCTTCTTCATTTTCCAAATCTTCAGCCACCCATATTTTCTAGCATTTTAACACTTCCACCACTCATATTTTTCTGGCAGCACTGCAAGTTCACCCTTCTGTAACAACCCCTCCTCGACCCCAAGATGAGTTGAGATTTGTGCTAAATATTTAAGTAGGCATTTTTCTAAGTCATGTGCCTGAATAGTGCGCATGCGCCTGGACAGTGCTCATGCGCCTGGACAGTGCTCATGCGCCTGGACAGTGCCCATGCGGCTAAGTCTTGGGCGTTTCAGTGATCATGCGCCCACACAGTTGTCATGCGCCTAAGTCTCATGTACCCCAAAAGTGGTCATGTGCCTAAACAGTGGTAATGCGCCTAGAATTTTTCTTATGTCTTCGTGTATATATTCAACTTCTAATTATTTTTCCACATTTATTTTACATTCGTTGTTGGTATTTAACCATGTAGAAACTAATTTTGTATAGAAACTATCGTTTGTCTGATTATTGAGACAATTTTGGTGTTTTTGAACACTTAGACAAATCCGGATGCGGTTTATGAGCCCATGCACATCCACGGTTAACAAACATAATAATAATAATAATAATAATAATAGAATATAAATAAAACAACTAAAACTCATTATTCTGCATGGCCACCCAAGACCACCAACCATAATGCATGTTGTGACACCCCATAAATCACTTTAACACTCCACCTCTTCTCTTCTTTCAATACATGCAAATCCTACATTTCATATCACTCACTCTCTCTCTTTCTCTCGGATCTTCTCCCTTTAACCGAAACACGCACACATACTATTCTCACAATCCTCTAGCAAGAACAAGAAGTTCTAGTCGTGATTCGAAGATCTCTTGCTCATTCTAGCCTTCCAAACCATTAAACATGTAAGTAACATGAACTCATATCAACTAAATCTTAATAAACTGTGATATCCGTCACTATCTGGTCCGTCAATTGACTCGAACCCGTTAACCTTCTTCGTGCATTTATTATTCTCGTGTAATTAATTCGTTCTTGAATCGAACCTCGTCGTACTTGTCCCACGTGTCAACCCTAATATTATAATAATCTCAAATAAGTCAAATATTATGCAAATGATAATCAATAAATTAAATAATTATAATCATTATTATCTAATTTACTATTATTAAAATTATTATTATTATTAATATTATTAATATTATTATTATAATTAATAGTTTAGGGTTTAAATTGTAATTTCAATAAACTTGAGGGAATAAAGATTTATAAATTGAGGGTTCAAAGTGTAAAATGCCTAATATATATATATATGGAAGCCGTGAAACCGTCGATCTCTTCCATCCAAAAACCCTAAGCGGCCGTCGTTCGACGATCTCTTCACGTCCAACCACCGTACCAAGCTCTCTAGTCGCCGCCGGTCGTCAACGTCTCGCCGTCTAGGTGCTTCGCAGGTAACCGACCATCATAAACTTCGTTTTGTCATGTTTCATTTCGTGTCGTACCATGGTTTGGTCCGTGTATTGATTCGGTTGTGCGGTTTGGGGGTGACCTCTCATGTGTGCATATATCCGTATGTATCTCGCGTTGTTTGCCTGTTGCCGAAAGGAACCGAACACAGTAGGTATATATACACGGCTGTGTATGCATATATATGTATGTCGTGTGTATGCGTATGTAATGTATGCGTGTGTGCGTATGAACCATGTGTGTGTGTGTATACCGGTTGTGTACATATATATTGCATATATATGTGGGTGCACATGTTGTATATCTATGTATATATATTGTGTGTGTGTACCGGTTATGTGTGTGTATATATATATATATATATTTGTATGTGTTGTGTGTATATATATGCAATAGTGTATGTTTGAACATATATGTCGTGTGTGAGCGACGGGTGTGCGTGTGTATATGATGCTTATATATATGTGTGTGCGTGATTGTGTGTATGTATAGGTAGCGTGTGTGTATGTGCGGTGTGTGTGGTATCTATAGATACATATACATGTGTGCATGTACGTGTGTGCCCGTATATATATTTTGTGTGTGCCGAGTGATTAGTGTGCGTGTGTGCGTGTTATAGTGTGTGTGTAAAAGAAAGATGGATATGTGTGTATATATTGAATTATATCATATATATTGAATTATATGGGTGTGTAGTGGTTGTGCAAGTGTGCGCAGTGCGTATGTGTATGAGATGTGTGTGTGGGTTGTGTTATTATTATTATTATCATCATTATTCTCATTATTATCATTATTATTATTTTTATTATTATTATTATTATTATTATTATTATATATTATTATTATTATTATTATTATTATTATTATTATTATTATTTTAATAATATAATATGTTGGTCTATATGATTTATATATATTATGTACGTGTGTCGCGCATCAACCCTGAAACCGACCGAACGTACTCTTTTCTCATTGAACGTGTTTAAAGTTCTAATTATAATTAATTATATGTGGTTGATCGTTTGTTGTTCGCGTCTTTAGAAGCCTTTATTTGTTTTATTCGTCTCTATACAAGGTGAGTTCGCGACCTCGTTTTCATTTTAAATATTTATAAACTAGGGGGAAAAGTATGCTCACCCTTTTTTTTATGCTGAGAACTTATTCATTTTTAAAACTGTTGTGTTTATTGTGTTGTAAGTATTTATCTGGTACATGCATGACTTGTCTGTGTGGTTCTTTATTCACAACTATTTAACTCCGGTGTTGGAGCCGACGGACAGGTATTGATAGTACTATTGGGCTGACACCCCCACCCTTGTTTGTTAGTATACTAGTTGGGACTAACAGTGGCCATGTACGAGCCCTAGGGTGAATATGTTCCGACAAGTTCTGTGTGTACGTCGTAGGCTTAGTTGTGATGCTCATGTTTACATGTGATAGTACTTGTTTATAACTGTATGCACTCATGTCCTACCAAACTCTTACACGTCATCACGTTTGTTTATCATTTAAACCTGCGAACTCACCAACATAATGTTGACCGTTTTGAGCACATCTTTTCAGGTAACAATCGTTGAGGACTGCTAGGGACGTTGCCTTAGAGATGACCCTAGGAATTGCATCGTTAGACTTTTTGAATGTTATCAACTGTTATTTTGGGTTTACTTGTTACACATGTTTAAACACTTGTTCCAGGGTTGTGGGATTTACTTCTTGTTTTCTTTGGCTATGTTTGTTGTGGAACTGACAAAACACAGCACAAGTCTCCATTTGTGTCGGGTGACGTCATGACACGTTGACTTCCTTTATTTAATGCATCTCTATTAACTTAACAATGTGTTATGACGATCCCGTTCGTTACACCCTCGTGTTTCCGCTATAAGCGGGGGTGTGACAGATTAGTATCAGAGCCATTGGTTTAGAGAATTAGGTGGATCACTCGACCTAGACTATAACCTAGGAACCTTCATGTAGAGTGCATACTAGGGTTTTGTGTGCATCCGATATTACATGTGTGTTCCTTCTATTCTATCTATTTGTTCTTTATCATTTGATTTGCTTTATCTGAGGAAAAATACATTTTCCTTATAGGATGTCTTCCACTGGACCCTCCATTCCTGCAGTGCGCCAAGTTCATTTGTCTGACTCTGAGTTAGAACCCGAAGAGGTTCTCTCTGACCACATGCTTTCTACACCATCTGATATAGAGTCCAACCCCGAGGAGTCGGCGAGAGAGTCATCTGATGAAGAGGAAATAGGTTACCAGGTCGTACTAGGACTGCCTGCCGTTCACGCTACATAACCTGGTCCTGCTGCATCTGAAGCCCCAACCACACCAAGTGCACCCGTTATTCCTGCTGCACCACACGCCCCTGCCGCTCCAGCTGCTCCTATGATACCTGTTGGGCCGACTATTGCAAGGTACGCCCCTAAGGCAGGACCTGGGGTGCCCGGCTACCCAAGAGAACCGTACCGGGTGAACGGTGTAGGGCCGATGCTACCGAGGACAGCTAGAAAGAGGGTGTTTTTGGCCACTCGCATAAGGTTCCGAGTGTCTGCTGAGGAGGCGAGTTTGTGGGGTGACCACCCCGACCTGCCCCCGAGCCCTTCTAGCTCCTCTAGCAGTGACGACGAGCAGGACTGACGTCGCATGAGCATCGTTGAAGACTTGAATATTTGAGAAGATTTATTTTAGTATTTCGTATTTCATTTCCAGACATTGTTAGACTATGGGTTTTTGCATGTTTTTGGGATATTACTCTACCTATTATCACGTTGAGACATTATAAATTATGAGAATGAAACTTTATATTATTATTATTATGCTTTGGGTTGTGATATTACATTGTGGAAAATATAATTGCAATGATATGCTTTATGAGACTGACTGAGCTGTGATGACATATGATATAGCTGAAACTTATATATTGTTTATATTGATTAGAAAGATGCCGCCCAGAAGGATTACCCACAGTGTTAGTCGTGGTGGTGCTGCCCCAAGAGGTAGAGGTAGAGGAAGAGGTGCAGGAGGTAGGGGTGAGGCACCTGCAGGCGGAAATGAAGGTGGGTAGAGTGGTAACAATCAGGGAGCTGGAAACCCTGATATAGCCGCCATGATAGCTCAACAACTGGCAGCACTCATCCCGACCATAGTGGCACAGGTGAGTGACAACATCATGAACCATAATAATGGGGGTGGTGATGACGACAATGGACATAATGACGAAAATGGAGGTCATGAAGGGAATGACGAAAACAGAAATGGGGAAGGACGTGGAATGGGAAACGTGAATGGCAATGGTAACGTGAATAGGAATCGCATTGGAGGAAGGGTTGGTTGTACTTACAAGGAAATTGTGGCTTGTAAACCGAAGGAGTTTGATGGAAAGGGTGGAGCCATTGCCTTGACCCGTTGGATTGAAAAGATGGAATCTGTGATCGATGTCAGCAACTGTCCCAAAAATCAGAAAGTGAAGTACGCTACATGTTCACTGGTGGGGAAAGCGTTAACATGGTGGAATACCCAAGTGCAGGCTCGAGGTAGGGAGGCAGCAATGGCCATGACTTGGGCGGAATTCAAAGCTTTAGCAACTGAATAATACTGTCCAATAAACGAAATGCAGAAGTTGGAACACGAGTTTTGGAACCATTCGATGGTAGGGTCGGGTCATGCTGCTTACACTGACCGATCTCATGAGTTGGCAAGGCTGGTGCCACACCTGGTGACACTTGAGTCAAAGTGGATTGAGCGTTACATTTGGGGTTTAGTACCTCAAATACGTGGTTTGGTGACTGCTGCAGCATCCCCGACTATTCAGAGTGCAATCTTGAAGGCGAGCACTCTGACTGATGAGATGATAAGAACTGGGGTGCTAGGTAAAGGTAGTGAGAAAAGAAGAGATATGGGGGAACCGAGCAGACAAGCAGGGGGAATATTCAATAAAAGGCAAAGGTGACAATGAACTTTGTGGCGGTGAACCAAGGGAGAAAGTACTATGTTGGGCCACATCCAAAGTGTGGGAAATGTAACTATCATCATCCGCCAGCGGTAGCATGTCGAGTATGCATGAATTGTAGATGCCCGGGGCATATTGCAAAAGATTATAGGGTGCGCCCAATCTGATCGCACCGATTAATACAATCAATCCAGCTAGAAACGTCAGGGTTTGCTATGAGTGTGGAAGCCCCGATCATTACCGGAATGTGTGCCCTAGACTGGCCCTAGACTGAATTGGGCACCGGGTCAACAGGGGAATAACCAAAACCAAGTGATGGCAATAGCTGGTAACCAAGGTCAGGGAAATCAAGGGAATGCTGCCCGAGGACGTGAGTTTGTGATTGGTGCAAATGACGCGCGTCAGGACCCGAACATTGTTACGGGTACGTATCTCCTCAATAACCATTTTGCATCCGTATTGTTTGATACCAAGGCAGAAAATAGTTTTGTGTCCTCTGAATTTGCACCTCTGCTTGGTTTGAACCCTAGTTGTTTAGAGACTAGCTATTCGGTAGAAATGACGAATGGTGAATCTGTGAGAGCTAGTGAAATAATTAGAGGGTGCACGATTACATTAGAGGACCATACCTTTGACATTGATTTAATACCTTTTGAATTGGGAAGCTTCGACGTGGTAGTGGGGATGGATTGGTTGTTGAAGTGTGGAGCTGAAATTGTTTGCCGAGAGAAAGTGGTGCGAATCCTTATGCCTAATGGCGATGTGCTCTAGATTCAAGGAGAATGACAGAGAAGAAGCCTAAAGATTATCTCTTGTATGAAAGCTCGCCGTTGCCTGCAGAAGCAATGCTATGCGTTCTTGGCACATGTGGTGGAGAAGAAACCCGAGGAAGGGAAACTGGAAGACATTCCGATGGTGCGAGACTTTCCAGAAGTATTCCCTGACGATTTGTCCGGTTTACCCCCTCCTCGACAAGTAGAATTCCGTATAGATTTGGTTCCTGGAGCAACAACTGTAGCAAAGACGCCGTATCTGTTAGCGCCATCAAAAATGCAAGAATTATCAAGTCAACTACAAGAGCTGCTAGATAAAGATTTCATACGATCAAGTCACTCGCCATGGGGAGCACCGATACTATTCGTCAAGAAGAAGGATGGAATGTTCTGAATGTGTATAGACTATTGCGAGTGGAATAAGCTGACGGTGAAAAATCGATATCCACTTCCCAGAATTGGTGACTTATTTGATCAGCTGCACGGAGCTTCATACTTCTCTAAGATTGATCTTCGGTCGGGTTACCATCAGTTACGGGTTCACGAGGAGGATATACCAAAGACAGCGTTTAGAACTCGATATGGGCATTACGAGTTCTTAGTCATGCCGTTTGGACTGACCAACGCTCCAGCAGTATTCATGGATCTAATGAACCGGGTGTGCAAACCCTATTTGGATAAGTTTGTAATCGTGTTTATAGATGACATTCTCATCTATTCTAGATCAAAGGAAGACCATGAGCAGCATCTCCGAGCAATTCTCAAGTTACTAATGGAAGAAAAGCTTTACGCCAAGTTTTCAAAGTGTGAATTTGGTTGCGGGAAGTGAAGTTTTTAGGACACGTGGTTAATGAAAAGGGAATCCACATTGATCCTAGAAAGATCGAAGCAGTTAAGAAGTGGGACACTCCTAAGACGCCTTCAGAGATACGATAATTTTTAGGATTGGCTGGTTACTATCGATGATTCATTGCAAACTTCTCAAAGATCACCCAGCCGCTGACAATGTTAACATAGAATGATAAGAAGTTTGATTGGGGACATAAGCAAGAAGAGGCATTTCAGACGTTAAAGGAAAGATTGTGTAATGTACCTATATTGACTCTCCCTGATGGATCAAATGACTTTTGGTTGAATTACATACTTGTTGAATTGTCTAATGGATGTGAAGCAAAATGTGAATAAAAATGGAAACACTATTAGGTATCTTGTGTTTGAGTATATGGAGACTAATTTGAAGAAGTTTATCAGATCGTATCTTTAACCGATGATCACACTCCACCTAAAATTATCAAGGTGCAGGTTCTTTTTAAATTGATTTTTAAATTCTTGATTCCTGCTTGTTATGGAAATAATTTTGTGTTCTTGTAATTGTTGTAGAGCTTGATGTACCAGTTTTGCAAAGGATTGCTTCCTGCCATAGGTTGTTGTATTACACATTGACTTGTTCTTAGTGTTTATAAAAAAATTGATAGAATATTTGTGCTTTTGATATTGATTTTGTTTGATCATTGTTTCAGGTATCTTAAACCACACAATCTTTTGATGGATCCACCGACATTGAGGCTTAAGATCGTGGATCTTGGAGTTGCAAGCTTTTACTCTACCCATAAAGAAGTACACTCATGAGGTATCATTTTAGCTAGCCTGGATATTAATGTTCTATGTTCTTGCATTATGCAGCTCCATGCCTTACCTTTTGATGTGCTCCTCACGGCATATGATATAGCTTTAATCGAACAAGACTTTTTTTACCCAACCTCCATGGCATTATGTTGTTATTGATGAGATAATATTTTGTATACGGTTAATTCATCAATTTCAATTGGTATTTTTAATACATTTTAGGATTTCAAGCAATCAGGACTCATTTTGTTATTCCTAATTGTTGCACTGCATCAACGTCGCTCTTAGCCATCAATGTCAATATTAGCCATAAAACTTGCAATATATGTATAATCTATATCCAAATCTTTTGCTTATGCTTTATGATTTTTATATTTAATATGTTAACGAGGTTAAAATTGAAATCAATTGTCGCATACATATATAAGATAAAACATTTTCTATACAAGGAACGTTAGATGACCGGAAGCTTCTTTCACTCTTTCAGTTCATTAATGTACTTGAAACTAAGTGGACCAAAATCTATTATAAGAATGCTTCATTTTATTTAGGATGTGGTGCTATGTCCGCTAGACTTTATTTGGGTGCTAATATGACAGATGCTAATCTTGTCACGGTTGGACCTAATTCTATATCAATTTCGTGTGAGAACATATTACCTAATATTAACGACCTTTACTATTACACTAAACATTTATCTTTGAATATTATCTGTCTTAATTTTTTATGTTTTTTATTGTTGAAATGGGTTGTTGATCTGTATAAATATACATGTGAAAGTTTGAAGTTGAATCATTCAAAGACAGAGGTGCATGACATTTAGGAGATTTGGGCACTTATGCAACAGGGCAACTATATAGAAGATGAAGATGGAAATAGAAAAGCTTTAGCTTATGATAGAGACTTATCAATTATGAAGGTAAGGAGTCACCTCTGTCTTTGAATGATTCAACTTTAATTGAAATATTAAGTATATGTGAGGCTCATGACATACAATAAAAAAGCTAACAAAAGTACTATACAATAAAAACCACAAAACCATTCATTAACAAGTATCGCGTTATAACTTATCGTAACCGCTGCACCGCGCGGGGTTCCTGCTAGTTACAAATTATGTCTTTTAAGAATCTGCCTACTTGCAGATTATTTCTTTAAGATAAAAAAATTATACTAGTGTCTTTAGTTGAAAATTTTTGTACATATTGTGTCATTTCGACTAATCCCCACCCCAAAATCCTGTTAATTCATATCATGTGCCCTTTATGTGACGGCATTTTTGTTTTTTTACCTATTAATGCTAATTATTCTTTAAATAGTTATAAATGAAAATAATATGAGAAACCCATCCCATCCAGCTTCTTCATTTTCCAAATCTTCAGCCACCCATATTTTCTAGCATTTTAACACTTCCACCACTCATATTTTTCTGGCAGCACTGCAAGTTCACCCTTCTGTAACAACCCCTCCTCGACCCCAAGATGAGTTGAGATTTGTGCTAAATATTTAAGTAGGCATTTTTCTAAGTCATGTGCCTGAATAGTGCGCATGCGCCTGGACAGTGCTCATGCGCCTGGACAGTGCCCATGCGGCTAAGTCTTGGGCGTTTCAGTGATCATGCGCCCACACAGTTGTCATGCGCCTAAGTCTCATGTACCCCAAAAGTGGTCATGTGCCTAAACAGTGGTAATGCGCCTAGAATTTTTCTTATGTCTTCGTGTATATATTCAACTTCTAATTATTTTTCCACATTTATTTTACATTCGTTGTTGGTATTTAACCATGTAGAAACTAATTTTGTATAGAAACTATCGTTTGTCTGATTATTGAGACAATTTGGTGTTTTTGAACACTTAGACAAATCCGGATGCGGTTTATGAGCCATGCACATCCACGGTTAACAAACATAATAATAATAATAATAATAATAATAGAATACAAAAAAACAACTAAAACTCATTATTCTGCATGGCCACCCAAGACCACCAACCATAATGCATGTTGTGACACCCCATAAATCACTTTAACACTCCACCTCTTCTCTTCTTTCAATACATGCAAATCCTACATTTCATATCACTCACTCTCTCTCTTTCTCTCGGATCTTCTCCCTTTAACCGAAACACGCACACATACTATTCTCACAATCCTCTAGCAAGAACAAGAAGTTCTAGTCGTGATTCGAAGATCTCTTGCTCATTCTAGCCTTCCAAACCATTAAACATGTAAGTAACATGAACTCATATCAACTAAATCTAATAAACTGTGATATCCGTCACTATCTGGTCCGTCAATTGACTCGAACCCGTTAACCTTCTTCGTGCATTTATTATTCTCGTGTAATTAATTCGTTCTTGAATCGAACCTCGTCGTACTTGTCCCACGTGTCAACCCTAATATTATAATAATCTCAAATAAGTCAAATATTATGCAAATGATAATCAATAAATTAAATAATTATAATCATTATTATCTAATTTACTATTATTAAAATTATTATTATTATTAATATTATTATATTATTATAATTAATAGTTTAGGGTTTAAATTGTAATTTCAATAAGCTTGAGGGAATAAAGATTTATAAATTGAGGGTTCAAAGTGTAAAATGCCTAATATATATATATATGGAAGCCGTGAAACCGTCGATCTCTTCCATCCAAAACCCTACGCGGCCGTCGTTCGACGATCTCTTCACGTCCAACCACCGTACCAAGCTCTCTAGTCGCCGCCGGTCGTCAACGTCTCGCCGTCTAGGTGCTTCGCAGGTAACCGACCATCATAAACTTCGTTTTGTCATGTTTCATTTCGTGTCGTACCATGGTTTGGTCCGTGTATTGATTCGGTTGTGCGGTTTGGGGTGACCTCTCATGTGTGCATATATCCGTATGTATCTCGCGTTGTTTGCCTGTTGCCGAAAGGAACCGAACACAGTAGGTATATATACACGTCTGTGTATGCATATATATGTATGTCGTGTGTATGCGTATGTAATGTATGCGTGTGTGCGTATGAACCATGTGTGTGTGTGTATACCGGTTGTGTACATATATATTGCATATATATGTGGGTGCACATGTTGTATATCTATGTATATATATTGTGTGTGTGTACCGGTTATGTGTGTGTATATATATATATATATTTGTATGTGTTGTGTGTATATATATGCAATAGTGTATGTTTGAACATATATGTCGTGTGTGAGCGACGGGTGTGCGTGTGTATATGATGCTTATATATATGTGTGTGCGTGATTGTGTGTATGTATAGGTAGCGTGTGTGTATGTGCGGTGTGTGTGGTATCTATAGATACATATACATGTGTGCATGTACGTGTGTGCCCGTATATATATTTTGTGTGTGCCGAGTGATTAGTGTGCGTGTGTGCGTGTTATAGTGTGTGTGTAAAAGAAAGATGGATATGTGTGTATATATTGAATTATATCATATATATTGAATTATATGGGTGTGTAGTGGTTGTGCAAGTGTGCGCAGTGCGTATGTGTATGAGATGTGTGTGGGTTGTGTTATTATTATTATTATCATCATTATTCTCATTATTATCATTATTATTATTTATTATTATTATTATTATTATTATTTATTATTATTATATTATTATTATTATTATTATTATTATTATTATTATTTTAATAATATAATATGTTGGTCTATATGATTTATATATATTATGTACGTGTGTCGCGCATCAACCCTGAAACCGACCGAACGTACTCTTTTCTCATTGAACGTGTTTAAAGTTCTAATTATAATTAATTATATGTGGTTGATCGTTTGTTGTTCGCGTCTTTAGAAGCCTTTATTTGTTTTATTCGTCTCTATACAAGGTGAGTTCGCGACCTCGTTTTCATTTTAAATATTTATAAACTAGGGGGAAAAGTATGCTCACCCTTTTTTTTATGCTGAGAACTTATTCATTTTTAAAACTGTTGTGTTTATTGTGTTGTAAGTATTTATCTGGTACATGCATGACTTGTCTGTGTGGTTCTTTATTCACAACTATTTAACTCCGGTGTTGGAGCCGACGGACAGGTATTGATAGTACTATTGGGCTGACACCCCCACCCTTGTTTGTTAGTATACTAGTTGGGACTAACAGTGGCCATGTACGAGCCCTAGGGTGAATATGTTCCGACAAGTTCTGTGTGTACGTCGTAGGCTTAGTTGTGATGCTCATGTTTACATGTGATAGTACTTGTTTATAACTGTATGCACTCATGTCCTACCAAACTCTTACACGTCATCACGTTTGTTTATCATTTAAACCTGCGAACTCACCAACATAATGTTGACCGTTTTGAGCACATCTTTTCAGGTAACAATCGTTGAGGACTGCTAGGGACGTTGCCTTAGAGATGACCCTAGGAATTGCATCGTTAGACTTTTTGAATGTTATCAACTGTTATTTTGGGTTTACTTGTTACACATGTTTAAACACTTGTTCCAGGGTTGTGGGATTTACTTCTTGTTTTCTTTGGCTATGTTTGTTGTGGAACTGACAAAACACAGCACAAGTCTCCATTTGTGTCGGGTGACGTCATGACACGTTGACTTCCTTTATTTAATGCATCTCTATTAACTTAACAATGTGTTATGACGATCCCGTTCGTTACACCCTCGTGTTTCCGCTATAAGCGGGGGTGTGACAGATTAGTATCAGAGCCATTGGTTTAGAGAATTAGGTGGATCACTCGACCTAGACTATAACCTAGGAACCTTCATGTAGAGTGCATACTAGGGTTTTGTGTGCATCCGATATTACATGTGTGTTCCTTCTATTCTATCTATTTGTTCTTTATCATTTGATTTGCTTTATCTGAGGAAAAATACATTTTCCTTATAGGATGTCTTCCACTGGACCCTCCATTCCTGCAGTGCGCCAAGTTCATTTGTCTGACTCTGAGTTAGAACCCGAAGAGGTTCTCTCTGACCACATGCTTTCTACACCATCTGATATAGAGTCCAACCCGAGGAGTCGGCGAGAGAGTCATCTGATGAAGAGGAAATAGGTTACCAGGTCGTACTAGGACTGCCTGCCGTTCACGCTACATAACCTGGTCCTGCTGCATCTGAAGCCCAACCACACCAAGTGCACCCGTTATTCCTGCTGCACCACACGCCCCTGCCGCTCCAGCTGCTCCTATGATACCTGTTGGGCCGACTATTGCAAGGTACGCCCCTAAGGCAGGACCTGGGGTGCCCGGCTACCCAAGAGGACCGTACCGGGTGAACGGTGTAGGGCCGATGCTACCGAGGACAGCTAGAAAGAGGGTGTTTTTGGCCACTCGCATAAGGTTCCGAGTGTCTGCTGAGGAGGCGAGTTTGTGGGGTGACCACCCCGACCTGCCCCCGAGCCCTTCTAGCTCCTCTAGCAGTGACGACGAGCAGGACTGACGTCGCATGAGCATCGTTGAAGACTTGAATATTTGAGAAGATTTATTTTAGTATTTCGTATTTCATTTCCAGACATTGTTAGACTATGGGTTTTTGCATGTTTTTGGGATATTACTCTACCTATTATCACGTTGAGACATTATAAATTATGAGAATGAAACTTTTATTATTATTATTATGCTTTGGGTTGTGATATTACATTGTGGAAAATATAATTGCAATGATATGCTTTATGAGACTGACTGAGCTGTGATGACATATGATATAGCTGAAACTTATATATTGTTTATATTGATTAGAAAGATGCCGCCCAGAAGGATTACCCACAGTGTTAGTCGTGGTGGTGCTGCCCCAAGAGGTAGAGGTAGAGGAAGAGGTGCAGGAGGTAGGGGTGAGGCACCTGCAGGCGGAAATGAAGGTGGGTAGAGTGGTAACAATCAGGGAGCTGGAAACCCTGATATAGCCGCCATGATAGCTCAACAACTGGCAGCACTCATCCGACCATAGTGGCACAGGTGAGTGACAACATCATGAACCATAATAATGGGGGTGGTGATGACGACAATGGACATAATGACGAAAATGGAGGTCATGAAGGGAATCACGAAAACAGAAATGGGGAAGGACGTGGAATGGGAAACGTGAATGGCAATGGTAACGTGAATAGGAATCGCATTGGAGGAAGGGTTGGTTGTACTTACAAGGAAATTGTGGCTTGTAAACCGAAGGAGTTTGATGGAAAGGGTGGAGCCATTGCCTTGACCCGTTGGATTGAAAAGATGGAATCTGTGATCGATGTCAGCAACTGTCCCGAAAATCAGAAAGTGAAGTACGCTACATGTTCACTGGTGGGGAAAGCGTTAACATGGTGGAATACCCAAGTGCAGGCTCGAGGTAGGGAGGCAGCAATGGCCATGACTTGGGCGGAATTCAAAGCTTTAGCAACTGAATAATACTGTCCAATAAACGAAATGCAGAAGTTGGAACACGAGTTTTGGAACCATTCGATGGTAGGGTCGGGTCATGCTGCTTACACTGACCGATCTCATGAGTTGGCAAGGCTGGTGCCACACCTGGTGACACTTGAGTCAAAGTGGATTGAGCGTTACATTTGGGGTTTAGTACCTCAAATACGTGGTTTGGTGACTGCTGCAGCATCCCCGACTATTCAGAGTGCAATCTTGAAGGCGAGCACTCTGACTGATGAGATGATAAGAACTGGGGTGCTAGGTAAAGGTAGTGAGAAAAGAAGAGATATGGGGGAACCGAGCAGACAAGCAGGGGGAATATTCAATAAAAAGGCAAAGGTGACAATGAACTTTGTGGCGGTGAACCAAGGGAGAAAGTACTATGTTGGGCCACATCCAAAGTGTGGGAAATGTAACTATCATCATCCGCCAGCGGTAGCATGTCGAGTATGCATGAATTGTAGATGCCCGGGGCATATTGCAAAAGATTATAGGGTGCGCCCAATCTGATCGCACCGATTAATACAATCAATCCAGCTAGAAACGTCAGGGTTTGCTATGAGTGTGGAAGCCCCGATCATTACCGGAATGTGTGCCCTAGACTGGCCCTAGACTGAATTGGGCACCGGGTCAACAGGGGAATAACCAAAACCAAGTGATGGCAATAGCTGGTAACCAAGGTCAGGGAAATCAAGGGAATGCTGCCCGAGGACGTGAGTTTGTGATTGGTGCAAATGACGCGCGTCAGGACCCGAACATTGTTACGGGTACGTATCTCCTCAATAACCATTTTGCATCCGTATTGTTTGATACCAAGGCAGAAAATAGTTTTGTGTCCTCTGAATTTGCACCTCTGCTTGGTTTGAACCCTAGTTGTTTAGAGACTAGCTATTCGGTAGAAATGACGAATGGTGAATCTGTGAGAGCTAGTGAAATAATTAGAGGGTGCACGATTACATTAGAGGACCATACCTTTGACATTGATTTAATACCTTTTGAATTGGGAAGCTTCGACGTGGTAGTGGGGATGGATTGGTTGTTGAAGTGTGGAGCTGAAATTGTTTGCCGAGAGAAAGTGGTGCGAATCCTTATGCCTAATGGCGATGTGCTCTAGATTCAAGGAGAATGACAGAGAAGAAGCCTAAAGATTATCTCTTGTATGAAAGCTCGCCGTTGCCTGCAGAAGCAATGCTATGCGTTCTTGGCACATGTGGTGGAGAAGAAACCCGAGGAAGGGAAACTGGAAGACATTCCGATGGTGCGAGACTTTCCAGAAGTATTCCCTGACGATTTGTCCGGTTTACCCCCTCCTCGACAAGTAGAATTCCGTATAGATTTGGTTCCTGGAGCAACAACTGTAGCAAAGACGCCGTATCTGTTAGCGCCATCAAAAATGCAAGAATTATCAAGTCAACTACAAGAGCTGCTAGATAAAGATTTCATACGATCAAGTCACTCGCCATGGGGAGCACCGATACTATTCGTCAAGAAGAAGGATGGAATGTTCTGAATGTGTATAGACTATTGCGAGTGGAATAAGCTGACGGTGAAAAATCGATATCCACTTCCCAGAATTGGTGACTTATTTGATCAGCTGCACGGAGCTTCATACTTCTCTAAGATTGATCTTCGGTCGGGTTACCATCAGTTACGGGTTCACGAGGAGGATATACCAAAGACAGCGTTTAGAACTCGATATGGGCATTACGAGTTCTTAGTCATGCCGTTTGGACTGACCAACGCTCCAGCAGTATTCATGGATCTAATGAACCGGGTGTGCAAACCCTATTTGGATAAGTTTGTAATCGTGTTTATAGATGACATTCTCATCTATTCTAGATCAAAGGAAGACCATGAGCAGCATCTCCGAGCAATTCTCAAGTTACTAATGGAAGAAAAGCTTTACGCCAAGTTTTCAAAGTGTGAATTTTGGTTGCGGGAAGTGAAGTTTTTAGGACACGTGGTTAATGAAAAGGGAATCCACATTGATCCTAGAAAGATCGAAGCAGTTAAGAAGTGGGACACTCCTAAGACGCCTTCAGAGATACGATAATTTTTAGGATTGGCTGGTTACTATCGATGATTCATTGCAAACTTCTCAAAGATCACCCAGCCGCTGACAATGTTAACATAGAATGATAAGAAGTTTGATTGGGGACATAAGCAAGAAGAGGCATTTCAGACGTTAAAGGAAAGATTGTGTAATGTACCTATATTGACTCTCCCTGATGGATCAAATGACTTTTGGTGTTCTGCGATGCATCACACCAAGGCCTAGGTTGTGTGCTTATGCAAAAGGATAAAGTGATCGCTTACGCCTCACACTAACTTAAGGTTCACAAAAATAATTATACGACACACGACCTGGAGTTAGGCGTGGTGGTGTTTGCAATTAAGATATGTAAGCATTATCTGTATGGGACCAAGTGCATTATCTACACTGATCATAAAAGCCTTCAACACCTCTTTGATCAAAAGGAACTGAACATGTGTCAAAGGTGATGGGTGGAGCTTCTCAGTGACTATGATTATGAGATTCGATATCATCCAGGAAAGGCGAATGTGGTGGCCGACGCATTGAGTAGGAAGGAACGTGTCAAACCTATACGGGCACGAGCCTTAGGAATGACTATCCAATCAAATCTAAAAACACAAATACTGATAGCACAAGACGAGGCACTAAAGGAGGAGAATGTCGCAAGTGAAGAGTTTCGAGGGTTAGACAAATAGATGAACCGTAAGGAGGATGGCTTACGGTACTTTGTGGATTGTATATGGGTGCCTAAGTGGGGAGACGTTCGAACCCTATTTATGGACGAAACACATAAGTCTAAGCAATCTGTGCATCCTAGTGCAGACAAAATGCACCAAGATCTTAAGGAGTTTAAGGCATGAAGAAGGACATTGCAAAATATGTAAGTGAATTTTTGACCTGTTCAAAAGTCAAAGCTGAACATCAGAAACCATCAGGTCTGTTGCAATAACCGAAAATTCCCAAATGGAAGTGGGAAAATATAGCGATGGATTTCATTACTAAGTTGCCTAGAACTAGTAGCGGGCACGATTCGATTTGGGTCATTGTGGATCGAATGATAAAATCTGCTCACTTCTTGCCTATTCGTGAGGACTACAAAATGGAGAAGTTAGCGAGATTATATGTGAATGAAATTGTGGCTAACCATGGAGTGCCCGTGTCAATTATATCCAATCGTGATAGTCGATTTACATCACGTTTTTGGCAGACTCTACAGAAGGCAATGGGAACTCGTTTGGACCTAAGTACTGCCTATCATCCACAAACAGACGGTCAAAGTGAATGAACAATACAGACTCTAGAAGACATGCTTAGGGCATGTGTGATTGACTTTGGTGGGAGTTGGGATACTCACTTACCGTTGATCGAATTCTCTTATGACAATAGTTATCACACGAGCATTGGGTGTGCTCCGTTTGAGGCATTGTATGGAAGGAAGTGTAGATCTCCAGTGTGTTGGGCAGAAGTAGGTGAAAGCCAATTGACAGGACCGGAGATTATCCAGGAGAATGACGGATAAGATATTTCAAATCAAGGACAGACTTAAAGCGGCTCAAGATCGTCAGAAAAGCTACGCCGATAACCGTCGAAAAACTTTTAGAGTTTAATGTGGGTGATCGTGTTTTACTGAAAGTTTCCCCTTGGAAAGGAATCGTACGATTTGGAAAGAAAGGGAAGTTAGCTCCGAGATATGCTGGACCGTTCGAGATCACTGATAGAATTGGTCCTGTAGCGTATCGATTAAAGTTACATCAAGAACTCAGCGGCGTGCATGATACATTTCATGTATCGAACCTTAAGAAGTGTTTAGCCGATGGATCCCTTCATGTACCGATTGAGGAAATCAAGATTGATAAGAAACTACATTTTGTGGAAGAACCAATAGTAATTATGGACCGAGAAGTGAAACAACTGAAGCGCAGCAAGATTCCAATTGTCAGAGTGAGATGGAACTCTAAGCGTGGGCCTGAGTTTACGTGGGAATGGGAAGACCAGATGAAATCCAAATATCCGTATTTGTTCACGGATAGAGTTTCTGGATCTAACTCCAGCTGAATTTCGGGACAAAATTCTCTCAACTGGGGGATACTGTGACATCCGTCATTATCAGGTCCGCCAATTGACTCGAACCCGTTAACCTTCTTCGTGAATTTATTATTCTCGTGTAATTAATTCGTTCTTGAATCGAACCTCGTCGTACTAGTCCCACGTGTCAACTCTAATACTAGAATAATCTCAAATAAGTCAAATATTATGTAAATGATAATCAATAAATTAAATATTATATGTATTATAATCAATATCATTTACTTTACTATTATTAAAATTATTAATATTATTATATCATTAATATTATTATTATAATTAATTGTTTAGGGTTTAAATTATAATTTCAATAAACTTGAGGGAATAAATTTATAAGTTGAGGGTCCAAAGTGTAAAATGCCTAATATATATATATATATATGGAAGCCGTGAAACCGTCGATCTCTTCCATCCAAAAACCCTACGCGGTCGTCATTCGAAGATCTCTTCATGTCCAACCACCATACCAAGCTCTCTAGTCGCGGCCGGTCGTCAACGTCTCGCCGTCTAGGTGCTTCGCAGGTAACTGACCATCATGAACTTCGTTTTGTCGCATTTCGTTTCGTGTCGTACCACGGTTTGGTCCGTGTATTGATTCGGTTGTGCGGTTTGGGTGTGACCTCCCATGTGTGCATATATCCGTATGTATCTCGCGTTGTTTGCCAGTTGCCGAAAGGAACCGAACACAGTAGGTATATATATACGGCTATGTATGCATATATATGTATGTCGTGTGTATGCGTATGTAATGTATGTGCGTGTGCATATGAACCATGTGTGTGTGTGTATACCAGTTGTCTATGTATATATTGCATATATATGTGGGTGCATAGATTGTATATGTATGTATATATTGTGTGTGTGTACCGGTTGTGTATATATATATATATATATATATATATTTGTATGTGTTGTGTGTATATATGCAACAATGTATGTTTGAACATATATGTCGTGTGTGAGCGACGGGTGTGTGTGTGTATATGATGCTTATATATATGTGTGCGTGATTGTGTGTATGTATAGGTAGTGTGTGTGTGTATGTATGGTGTGTTTGTATCTATAGGTACATATACATGTGTGCATGTACGTGTGTGCGCGTATATATATTTTGTGTGTGCCGAGTGATTAGTGTGCGTGTGTGCGTGTTATAGTGTGTGTGTAAAAGAAAGATGGATATGTGTGTATATATTGAATTATATGGGTGTGTAGTGGTTGTGCAAGTGTGTGAAGTGCGTATGTGTATGAGATGTGTGTGTGGGTTGTGTTATTATTATTATTATTATCATTATTCTCATTATTATTATTATTATTATTATTATTATTATTATTATTATTATTATTATCAATAATAGTATTATTATTATTATTATTTTACTAATATAGTATGTTGGGCTGTATGAATTATATATTTTATGTGTGTGTGTTGCGCATCAAACCCGAAACCGGCCGAATGTATTCTTTTCTCATCGAACGTGTTTAAAGTTCTAATTATAATTAATTATAGGTGGTTGATCGTTCGCTGTTCGCGTCTTTAGAAGCCTTTATTTGTTTTATTCGTCTCTATTCAAGGTGAGTTTCCCGGCCCCGTTTTCATTTTAAATATTTATAAACTAGGGGGAAAAGTATGCTCACCATTTTTTTATGCTGTGAACTTATTCATTTTTAGGACTGTTGCGTTTATTAGTGTTGTAAGTATTTATCTGGTATATGCATGAGTTGTCTGTGTGGTTCTTTATTCACAACTATTTAACTCCGGTGTTGGAGCCGACGGACAGGTAGTGATAGTACTATTGGGCTGACACCCCCACCCTGTTTGTTAGTATACTATTTAGGACTAACAGTGGCCATGTACGAGCCCCAGGGTGAATATGTTCCGACAAGTTCTGTGTGTACGTCGTAGGCTTAGTTGTGAAGCTCATGTTTACATGTGATAGTACTTGCTTATAACTGTATGCACTCATGTCCTACCAAACTCTTACACAGCATCACGTTTGTTTATTATTTAAACCTGCGAACTCACCAACATAATATTGACCGTTTTGAGCATATCTTTTCAGGTAACAATCGTTGAGGACTGCTAGGGACGTAACCTTAGAGATGACCCTAGGAATTGCATCGTTAGACTTTTTGAATGTTATCAACTGTTATTTTTGGTTTACTTGTTACACATGTTTAAACACTTGTTCCCGGGTTGTGGGATTTACTTCTTCTTTTCTTTGGCTATGTTTGTCGTGGAACTGACTAAACACGGCACAAGTCTCCATTTGTGTCGGGTGACGTCATGACACGTTGAATTTCTTCATTTAATGCATCTTTATTAACTTAACAATGCTTTATGACGATCCCCTCCGTTACACCCTCGTATTTCCGCTATAAGCGGGGGTGTGACATAAACTCATTGTTGTTTTAATGTAAACACTACTCTTGTTCGTTCTAACTAAAAAATCACGGCCATAACCTCGTGTTTGTGGACTCTAACATCACACAAGGTACTCTTCCTTGTAAACCCGTGAGCCTAAGGATCGATATACAAGGATTTCTACCTTGAAAGCCCTCTTTTATGTACTATTGCACCATCCATCATCTTGAATTTAAATCCTTCCAACCAAAGTTAAAAACATGCTCTAAAACAGTAAATGAACATCCTTATAATCTGATTTGAAAGCTGCAAAAGCGATTAGGTGATGTTTAGGGTACGGTTTATAGGGTTTACACAAGTTTAAAATTATAAACCATTAAGTAAATACAACATATATATGATACATAGTAGACCTGAGGGATATAATGCTTTTTTCAGTTTAGTGATGTTAAATGGGGGCAAATTAGTGATGAAGGCTGAAAATATCAAAAGAATAATATACTAGGCAAAACAAGCTCATTTGGTGATCCGAAATATAGAAATAACTCAAGAAATCTATCCATAACATGAAGAACTTAGAACCTAAGTATTTTCAGGTCTTAGAATAATTATTATAGTAATAGAAATCGAATTTGATGAATTTTTGGGTTAATAGGTAATTTCTATGAATTTATTTAATAAAAGTAAACGTAACCGGTAACTAGAAACTTGTGATTTAAACTTCACCAAGTAGGATCTGAGATTTTAGGGTTCTAACAGGCTCAAATATGCTATAAAAAGCTTAAGAAAATATTAGGGGTAAAAATTGTAAAGAGACAAACTTTGGGGTAGAAATTAAAATTTTGAAACTTGAGGGGCCAAAGCGAAATTCTGCATTTTAACCAAATTTCAGTAACGTCATGACCAGAAACTAATATTTAACTCATTAATAATGAGAACTATAGAACTTGACATGCACGTGCTAAAACCGTAACTTTCCTAAAAAGGAAACTTTTGACGCACACTTCTGACAGGATCTCAGCCTCTAGTTTGATCAATAAGTTTGTATTCGCAGCGGATTTAGCACGAGAATTAGCAATTACAGCAAGAACACATATGATTTTGCATGTAACAGTACACATATATAGAGAGAGAGAACAATTCTACCAAAAAGGTATTTTCTATTACTCATACGTTTCGGCCCGGTTACAATTGGGTCATCTTCCTTTTATAGGAAGAATGACGTAGGCTGATGTCACTTGATAGTGACAACAAATCGTTATTAACAAACTATTGACAGAACACCTAAACTACTGAAGATGTCAAACAGCTGACATTTTCTTACAAAATAGCTAAGTGTTCTACTTATTACAAGTACTGAGGAAACAAAAAACTACTGAAAGTTACAACGACTGAAGAACAGACTCTTCAGTCGTTTACAACTACTGAACTATAACAACTGAAGAACAAACTCTTCAGCTGTTGTACAAACTACTGAAAAGGAAAAATACAAACTACTGAAAGAGAAAAACCATCACAACATCTGAAGAAGACTTCTTCAGCTGTTGTGACAAACTCTAAAGTTTCAGCACTTGGTCTTCAGACTTTGGGCTTCAGATGTTTCATCAGCTGATGACTTCAGTAGTTCTCATCAGCTGATGTCTTCAGTCTTTGTCTTCAGACTTTGTGCATCAGTTGTTGATCTTCAGTTCTTCAGTTCTTCAGCTGTTGATCTTCAGCACTTGAGTCATCAGTACTTGAAGTCTTCAGTACTTGTATTCTTCAGTACTTCAGACTTCAGTACTTGTCTTCAGTACTTAGGATCTTCAGCTGTTGTTCTTCAGATCTTTGATCTTCAGTTGTTGAGTCTTCAGTCTTTGTCAAACTGCTGATGAAGCTTTCAGCAGTTGTTATGATGTCTTGTGGGACTTAGAGGTTTTCTGATCTGGCTCATTGGTTCTTTTGGTCCAACAAACTCCCCCTGAACCAATGCAGCCAAAACCTCTAAGCAATTTATTGGTCCCACTTATTGATGGCAGAATAATTGGTTTTTCCTTCTTAATCAGCTTAGAAGATGACCCATGTAAGCACTGGCCTGGAAGAGGTTTCTGAGATTTGGTTGGCATAGTATGGATGGCAACCCTGTCTTGGGGAACTGGACATAGGGCTGTTGTCCCATCCATGAGACCTACTTCCCATGTATGAGCTTGTAGGATTCTCTGGTGTAGGCTTCAAGAAATACAATCTGTTCTTCCATGGTAAGCTCCTCAACCTCACCATCAAACAATCCTTCATGCCCATACAGCTCTGAGACATACTTGGCCTGTTTATCATTCTTGAGCTCAACTGTTGTTATCTGTCTGTAGGCAAATTCATCTGGGTGAATGCCCTCAAGTAACAGATTGAGCTCATCTTTCCTAAATTTCTCAAGCCTCTTGTAGACTAACCCTTTTCTGACCACCCTATTTTCCAACATCTTTTGGGGTGGCTGTTTAGTCTCATAGGCCTTCTTGAAATCTTCAATAATTTCCCAGGGTGATACTACAAGAGCCACAGTGATCACTTCATCTACAATCCCCCTAACCTGGCCCTTGTATCTCAATGGAATGTCTTTCTTTATAATCCTGTGAGCCACCCTGGGATCAGGCCAAGTTCTCACCTTATCCTTATGATATTGAAATGTGTTAGCAAGGGTGTACAGTCTTAGAGCTTCTTTCCTCATATTGGTTATTGATGAGGAAGCAGCATAAGCTAGAAATATGCCACTGACGTGAGTAAAGCCAAAGCAACAGTAGTATTTATATCATTCGGTTTATCTATACCTTTCAGCATCTCATCATCATGAAGCTTTTGCTGCTGTTCTTCTTCTATCTTTACCCTCACAGTTTCCATCTGTGAGGTGGGAGTGATGGGCATAGGTTTGGCTTTGGGTAAAGATATGACTGCAGAAAAAGGCAGCCTATCTTCCTCATCCTCCTCTTCTTCTTCTTGTAGCCTCAACACCCTTCTCTTCTTCTGCAAGGGTGTATTATCAGTAATGGGTTTTGATGGTGATGGGGTTGGTTTTGTGGGTTGTGGTTGGGTTTGTGTTGGTGTGGGAGATTGGGCAGGCTTTGCTAGCAATCTGGATATGAGTGAAGGTTTGGTTTGTTTGCTAGCGGAGTCCTGTTCCCAGCACCGGCTTCAGAAAGGGCTTCTATGACCAGTCCCTTAGTGAATTCCCCAGCCGAACAGATCTTGGTGGTTATAGCCAAGATGCTGTCCCTAGTCCATGACTTAACATCCAGGACTGGTCTCCCTAGGTACTTCGAAATAAACCTTTTCATAGCCTCAAGTCTCTCTCTTTCCTCTTGGCTATAACAGGTCCATCGGTATTCAATCTCTTTCATCTCCAACTTTCTTATCTCCTGATCTAGCATAGCAGTGTCAGTGTCAAAGCCTTGCTTGAATAGCTGACCAATGATGTTGTCCATTGATCGGCTATGTTCAGCATCAGCCTCCTTGACAATGACAGCTAGATCAGTCTCCTTCACCACCTTCTCTCCCTCCTTCTCTCCTTTCTTCTTTCTGTAAGTGATACTGAAATCTTTTTGGATTTCAGCCACTTTGATCTGTTCAGCTCTCTCCTCCCTCTCCTTCTCCTTCCCCTTCACCCTCTTAGTCTCCTCAACCACATCCCTCTCGTTTTCCACCTCTTCCACCACTTCTTTCTCCTCCTCTACCCTCTTCCTCTTTGGTTTCACTGATGTCTCCCCCATTTTGGGTGCATTGGTTAGGGTTTGACTATCAGAAAGCGCTTTAGCTACAACAACCTCCACCAAGGGTTTTATTTATGAGGGAAGCCTCTCATCAAGGGTTTTCATCACAATGTCTGTGATTATTGGTGTGATGAGAGGCAGGGATTTTTGGAAGATAGCAACTAATTGCTCAGGAGGGTTCTGTTCTTGAGAACTAGTGCCAGAAGCAGAGGCAGGTGGCTGAGTTTGTGAGAGTGGCTGAGTATATATGAGACCTTCAGGTGAGGGTGCCATCGGTGGGTTTATGGTGGCAGATGGACTTGCTTCTTGAGACATTTTGGCAAGCAGCTCTTTGAGTCTGCTTAACTCATCCTCAAGAAGTGTATTTTGAGTAACTACGTCGTAGAAGAAGCTCAGGTCATCATCAGTTTGCACTGAATCACCTGACCTCCTGACTGTGCCAGAATGTACATGCACTGAGTGTGGCTCAGTAGTTGCATGTGCCCCGTTGTCTTGGTTCTGGGGACTTCCAGCCTCCGGATTGGATCCATCATCGGCAGTTGCCTCTGGTAAGGTCTTATTGATGGTACCAGCTTCTTCCTGCTCATATGTTGATGCAGGAGAAGTGGTAGCCTCACCAGATTGTCTTATCTCCCTAGCCACACTGGGTGATAGACATGTGATTCTCGGTGTTGTGGGCTCCCACTAACACTTGTTTCCACCCTCTCTTCGGTTGGAGATACCCCAGTTGTGATTGGTTTCTGGGGAGAGGGTGGAGAGTTCAGATGGGTCAACACTTTGGCAATTATAAGAGTAGGGCTTTGAGGGGCGGTTTCAGTGGGAGATGGGCTAGAAGCAGATTGCACATGGGGAGGAATGTGCTCTTCAATGGCCACCTCCTCAATTGAGAAAGGTTCCAGATGTGTGGTAGCCCCTGAAATGGTTGCATCAGGCTCCTGTAAAGAGGAAACCTGTGCGATTGTGGTACGTGGAGTCGTGGTGACTGCTAGGAGAATCTGTCCAGCAGTCACTTCCTGCGTTTGTGTTGCAGGGGCATCCTCAAGGGACTCATCTCCCTGAGTAGCCTTTGTGGGTTTCTTTTTGGGTTTGGGCTTGGTGGGGACTTTAGACTTGGAGGTGGAGGCTGTGGGTTCTAGCTGCGTGGGTTTGCGCAGCTTGGCAGCCTTTTTGAGTGTCTGGTCGGTGTTGTGCCTGGAGTATACCTCAGCTAGTATAGCCATGGCAGGGACTCCAGTGCCAACTAGTCCCTCAGCATTAAGCTGGCTCTCTATTATGGCCATAATGAACCGTGGATATAAATCCAACGGTTTGCAAATGGTTTTGAGGCCATGTCTTTGAGGTCCAAAAATATTATTTCAGTAAAATTTAATGGCTGTTTCTCAAAGATAGAGTACAATACCTGTTGCCACCTTGTGGACATCTGGTCTCATGAGGATGTCTTCGGGGCCAGACAAACATTCACCATGTGGAAGATAAGTCGTTGTGGATCAGGGAAATGTTTCTTCAGCAAGGTGGAGGCAGAGAGGTCACCCTGATAATCATGAGCAGTGAAAGAGAGATCAAGGTTGCCTTTGGGGTAGGCAGTTGGGAAGGTGGCATCCTCCAGCTTTAGGGTTTGTCGTATGATAGCTGGAGTGATGACCACGGGTTTGTTGTTCACGGACGACCGGAGAGAGACCTCGCCGTCGTTCTCTCCAGATTGAACGGTAACGTTCGTCCAGAACTTTGATAGGGAATCGGCATGAATGATTGGATTTCATAGGAAGGCCGTTTGGTATGGTGAGTCGGTCATCAGATCAATGGCATTGTGAAATTTTGACCAGAAGGGCAATTTAGTAAGGTATGCGACACAGTTGTGTCGGGGCTTGAGTTGCATGGTCGCCATTAATGGTGTATGGGAAGTTTCAGAGGTTTTTGAAAGTTAGGTCAAGTGAGAATGAAAAGCTCTGAAGGTTTGGTTGGATATTTATAGGCTAAAAGAAAACTACTGAAGGTTTTGGTGTTAGTCATCAGTTGTTGAAACTACTGATGACGTGGTTTTAACCTTCAGAAGTAACATTTGAGGACTTGGTGTTAGTCATCAGTAGTTGTGAAACTACTGAGACCTTGGTTTTGTCCTTCAGATGTTGTAATCGACTGAAGACTTGTTGTTAGTCATCAGTAGTTATAAACTACTGAAGACATGGTTTTCATCTTCAGACGTTGTAACAACTGAAGACTTGGTGTTAGTCTTCAGTAGTTGTAAACTACTGACATCAGTAGTTATAAACTACTGAAGACATGGTTTTGCTTCGGTTGTTGTAAACAACTGAGGACTTGGTGTTAGTCATCAGTAGTTGTGAAACTACTGAAAACAAGGTTTTATCCTTCAGTTGTTTGGGTACGAAACAGCAGATGTAGGTATCAGCTGAGGAGTAAAGTTACTCATCAGCTGTTTCCGTCAATTCAGTTATTTCATTCTGACCTCCACATTTAC
Source organism: Flaveria linearis (assembly GCA_024085815.1). NCBI lineage: Eukaryota > Viridiplantae > Streptophyta > Magnoliopsida > Asterales > Asteraceae > Flaveria > Flaveria linearis. The sequence goes on along the minus strand of CM044003.1, from coordinate 31,440,822 downwards.
TCATCAGCTCTTTGACTGACCTTCAGATGTTTCATTGGCCCTTCAGCTCTTGTGAATATTTATTCTTCAGCTCTTGTGATCAGATGTTCATAAGTGCTGATGAAATAAATTATTCTCCAGAGCTGGTGAACAAAGTTTGTCTTCAGTACTTATGTGTAAGATTGCACATCAGTACTTGTGAACAAAATTTGTTCTTTAGTACTTATTTGTTTAAAAATTGTACATCAGTAGTTATAACCACATCAGTAGTTGTAACTACATCAGCTGTTTTCAACAAATAATGTACTTCAGTACTTTGAATCATTTTAGTCTGCAGTAGTTATGAAAATGCTGAAGACTAAATTATTCATCAGTACTTATATTTGACCTTTGCATAACAATGCTCATCAGTACTTGTGAACTGAGAGCATCAGTATTAGTCAAATTATTCTAGCTGCAGCATACCATGCCTTAGTACCAAATTTTGGAATGTGGCACTATCTAAAGGCTTAGTAAAGATGTCTGCAAGCTCATCAGCACTAGGCACAAACTTTGTATCAATCAGACCTTTTTCATAGCAATCTCTTATAAAATGATGTCTGATCTCTATATGTTTGGTCCTAGAGTGCTGGACTGGATTTTTAACAATACAAAGAGCTGAAGCACTATCTATTAGTAATGGAGTCTTAGTCTCTGTAATGCCATAATCCAAGAGTTGGTTCTGAAGCCAGAGTACCTGAGAAGTACAACTTACAGCAGCAATGTACTCAGCTTCAGCAGTGGATGTAGCAATTGATGTTTGTTTCTTACTCTGCCAAGAAACTAAACAATTGCCTAGGAATTGGCAACCACCAGAAGTGGATTTTCTGGTGACTTTGCATCCTGCATAGTCACTACCAGAGAAAGCAACTAATTTGCAAGAATGCCCAGTTAAATACCAAAGACCTAGTGATTGGGTGCCCTGCAGATATCTAAAGATCCTTTTGACTGCAATCAAATGGGATTCTTTAGGTGCAGCCTGAAATCTAGCACAGGCACATGTTGCAAACATGATGTCTGGTCTAGAAGCTGTAAGGTACATCAAGGACCCAATCATACATCTGTAAAGGGTTTCATCAACCGCTTTACCTTTCTGATCAACATCCAGTTGTGTGATGCTGCTCATGGGAGTAGAACAGGGCTTACAGGTTTGTAAATCAAACTTATTTAACAACTCTTTTGTGTATTTGGACTGATGAATAAAGATTCCATCAGCCCTTTGTTTTATTTGCAAACCTAGAAAGAACTGTAATTCCCCCATAGCACTCATTTCAAACTTTTGCTTCATGAGCTTTGTGAATTCATCACATAATTGTGGATCAGAGGATGCAAAAATTATGTCATCTACATAAATTTGAACAAGGAGCTTATGCTGTCCCACAGTCTTGATGAATAAGGTTTTATCAATGGTGCCTCTAGTGAACTTATTTTCTACAAGAAAAGTTGAGAGTGTCTCATACCAGGCTCTAGGAGCTTACTTCAGCCCATAAAGAGCCTTATCAAGCTTATACACCCAATCAGGATGTTTATTGTCCTCAAAGCCTGGTGGTTGACACACATAAACTTCCTCCTTTATTTTACCATATAAGAAGGCACTTTTGACATCCATTTGATAAACCTTAAGACTATGAAAGGTAGCATAAGCTAAGAACAATCTAATTGCCTCCAGTCTGGCTACAGGAGCAAAGGTTTCATCATAATCGATGCCTTCCTCTTGTGCAAACCCCTGGACAACCAGCCTGGCCTTGTTCTTAACTATTTGTCCCTTTTCATCTGTTTTGTTCCTAAATACCTATTTAGTGCCTATTGCACACTTACCTTGGGGTAAAGGAACTAGCTCCCACACTTGCTGTTTCTTGAACTGAAGAAGCTCAAGCTGCATTGCTTCAACCCATCCATTGTCTCTGAGTGCAATATGGTAGTTCTTATGCTCTTGCTGACTGATGAAGAGAACATAGAAGCAGAAGTTGGACAATTGACTCATGGTTGAGACTCCAGCATTGATATCACCAATGATTTGAGACATTGGGTGATTCTTCAACTCATTATAAACTATAAGATCGGTGCAAGTGTTTGTAGAACCTTTAGCAGCAACAGATGGTGAGTGAGATTCTTGAAACCATGTAGGAGATGGCAGCTCAAATGAAGTAGAGCAAGCAGAAATCTCATCAGCATTTGTTGTGGATGGAGCTGCTGAAGCTACAGGAGCATCAGGTTTAGTGAACTCAGGCAGGTTGTCACTAAACCTAAAAAGGTGAGTACTGGCTACATCATCATCAGTACCACCAGGTGGAGAACTGTTGACAGGCACAACAGCTGGAGGTTGATAAGGAACATATTGCAGTATGTCCAGATCAAACAACTCCACAGGGTTTTGTGGAATCTTGTCCTTTGGAGATTCATTGAACTTGACATGCAAAGTTTCTTCAACCATATTTGTCCTATAGTTAAAAACTCTGTATGCCTTGCAAGTTGATGAATAACCAACAAAATACCCTGCATCCACCTTACTACCAAACTTCTGGAGTGGATTGCTAGTATTGAGAATGAAACATGGACACCCAAAGGCTCTAAAGAAGGAAATCAGAAGGGCCAAATAATGAGGTACTTCATAAGGAGTCTTCATCAACCTCTGATTCACTAATGCTCTATTTTGCACATAGCAAGCTGTGTTGACAGCTTCAGCCCAAAAGGTCAGTGGCAATCCTGAGTCAGCCAGCATTGACCTTGCAGCTTCAATGTTCAGGAATTCTGGGAATCTGAACTGCCTTTTAATTCCCTTAGACAGGTAGAAGTCATCAAGTGTGTGGTTTCAAAACTCTGTTCCATTGTCACTCCTCACACACTTGACCTGCAGGGAATACAACTTCTCCACAAATAACACAAAGTTCATAATAGCCTTGGCAGCTTCATCCTTGGTGTGCAAGAAGAAAGTCCATACATATCTGGAGTAATCATCCACAATTACCAGACAGTATTTCTTCTTTGCCATGCTCATCACCCTGACAGGACCAAAGAGATCCATGTGCAAGAGTTGCAAGCAGGCAGTGGACTTTGGTTCTTCTATTGGAGGGAATGAAACTCTGTGTTGTTTTCCCTTTAAGCAAGCAGTGCAGTCGTCTTCAGACTTGAACTCCTTCAAAGGCAACCCTCTTACTAAACCATGGCTTATCAGCTGATTCATGTTTTTGAGATTAACATGCCCCAACCTTCTATGCCATAGAGTAGATTCTTGAGGAGAAGCCTTGGAGAATGGGCAAGGATGGCCTTTTGGATCTATCTTTTTGGAAAGATCTAAGGCATATACTCTTCCTGTCCTGTTGGCCTTCAGGAGAGTATATTCATCCAACACCTTGTCAATCAAATTTAGAACTTTGGATGATAGAATCCGACAGTTCTGGCTTGTGAAAAGGGCAACATGGCCTTTATCACACATTTGACTGACACTCAAGAGATTGTACTTGAGATTCTCCACATGGTTAACATCATCAAACCTTATTTCCCCATTGGAAACAAAGCCTTTTCTGATGATGTAACCCTTTGCATCATTGCCAAAGGAGACAAATCCCTTCTTTCCTTGAGAGTAGTCATTAAGAAGGGATCTGCCTTCCTGTGTTGCACCATCTTCTTTTGAGCAACCTCAGCTGTTGCCTGAGTAACCCCTACCTTCTTTTTGGATTTGCTTTTGGGCTTAGGGGTTTCAGGCTTTGATGTTGCTAGTACAAACTTGGTCTCAAACTCATTTTTCATTGTATTCATGTGCTCTTTAATTTTCTCCTTTTGTTTGAGTTTGGAACCTCTTTTGTACCAGCAATCATCAATAAGATGATTGAACAAGCCACATATCTCACATGGCTTCTTCTTCATCTTATGTTGATCATCTATTGAAGAGGATGAAACTGCTGAAGACTTGTTCTTCAACTGTTTGTTGTCAGTACTTGCAGTTTTCTTCCTGATATTCTCTTCAGTAGTCTTCAAACCCTTTCTACTGGCAGTTTTCTTCTCTTCAGTACTGGCAGTAGTTGGGGTTTGACCTTTAGGTGTTATCACTTACTCTCCATTACTTTCATTACTTCTAGAGACAACACCTGAGTTGATCAACTTGTTGATCATGTGACGGTCAGCATTTGAACCATCAGCTGTTGTAGCATCAGCTGATTGGTTTTGGGAGGAAATGCTGACCTCTACCTCTGATGATGCTGTATCAAATAGTAAGTCATATGATGAGAAGGATTGATTATTTCTCTCTCCATCAGATTCAACTTCTGATCTTGAAGTGAAATCTGTAGGAGCAGTGTGATTGTAACCAATGCCAAACTTCACATTAGGAGCTGATTGCTTACTAAGAAGCATTTCAAAACCCTTGCAGGATTGCACCCATCGATCACACTCTACTTGGGTGGTTGCAAGAGTTTCCTTAAGGTTTCTGTACTTCTCTAGAAGTACATCTTCCCTAGCCTTATCATCTTTTATTTGGCATTTAAGCTTATAAATCTCATCATTTTTATCATTAAGTGCAGCCTCCAATTCAGCTTTCTTTTTGGAAATGGTTTGCTCTAGCTCAAGGTTTTATCAATTAAAGCCACATTTGCTTCTCTAATAGAAGCAAATGCTGCTATGCATGAATCAGAACAATGCTTGGCTTTAGCCTCAAAGGATACCTGTGATGAAGCATTGGATGATGACCCATCAGCAGACTCAAAGGCCATTAGAGCAAGATTCCCAAATGAATGATCACCACCATGATGACCAGCACCTTGGAATAGTTGTTCCTGACCAGATAGATCATCCGGTAGACTACTCCAGTCAACAACTCCTGGGGTGAAGAAGCTGTGTTGTTGAGGTTGGATTTGATGATGAGATTAGGAAGGTTAAGGCTCAAGGAGAGCATGTGGTGGCTGAGCAGAAGGTCCTTGAGCTTGACTGGGCTGAGGCACATAGTAGCAGGGGTATGGGTATGGCATATGACCCTGAGGCACAAAGTAAGCAGATGATGGCTGTGCTGATGATGGATAACCCTGAGAACTGGAATGATGCCCTTTGTTCTGTGAGTTATTACTAGGAAAAGTCACAAAGGGTGCAGAGGTGTTAGATCCAGATGATCTACACTCTCTAGCAAAGTGTCCAAGCCTGTGGCACTTGTGACACCTCAGCTTGCTCTTGTCAAAACCAACCTTGGTTTTGCCTGAGAGACCAGGAAATTTCCTGCCAGTTCTCTTGTAGAACTTTTGAGATCGAATATTTATCATAGCCATCTGACTCAAAATATCCATCTCTTCCAGATCATCATCTGGAATGCCCTTCAAGTCCTCCATCAGGAAACACAGGTTATCACTGCTACCCCCTGAACCACTATCAACACCAACAAAAGCATGTTCAGAGTTGGTAGAGAAATCAATATGCTCATCATAGGCACTCTCTGATGCAGCATATTCCTACTCTTGACCTATCAAGGCAGCATTGCCAGTGACAAAGTCATCAGTGAGCTTGCCAGAGGTGGACAACTTCCTCTTTTGCTCTATCTCTCTCTCAAATGTGAGCAGTTTCCCATGAAGTTGGGTGAGAGATAGAGTCCAGATTTGCACTGGAGCGTAGGACAATAGTATAAGTGTCCCATCTCTCAGGAAGTGATCTGAGGAATCTGTTGTTCATGTGGCTATTAGAGTACTCTTGTTTGACCATCTTCAACTCAGAGATCAAACATGAGAACCGCTCATACTGTTGAGTCGGAGTCTCACCCTTCCTATGAGAGAATGTCTCATATTGTTAGGTGAGGATTTCCCTTGTGTTTGCTAAAACCTCATCGGTTCCTCCGAATTGTTCCTTCAGAGCAACCCAGAGATCATGACCAGTCTCATAATGCATCAGACCAGCATAGATTTCATTCGGTAGTGCCATGGCCAGAATACCATGGGCTTTTGCATCAATCTCGATTAGCTTGAGATCTTCGTCCGAGTATTAATCGGGTTTCTTCGCAACCCTCTCATTAGACTCAGGGACGCACACCATCGGCTTGTATGGTCCATGCACCACCGATTTCCAACAACCAGCGATGTTGATAGATAGATGATGGAGCATACGCCTTTGCCAGATGTTATACTCATTCCTCACAAGCATCAGAGGCTTGGTAGAGGAACCAGTATTGTGAGGATCGTTCATTGGTGTCGCCATCTCAGATTTCAGTCAAAATCAAGTTAAACAAAACAAATGTAGCTCAAAACCACGAGAACCTCAGGTTTAACGGCCAGAAACAGCAGAGTCTCAATCTCTATAACTAATTCTTGCAAATTGCTAATTCGATCAAACGTAGAGATCAAAAGAGCAGTTTCAATGATCAATAGTGAAATCGATCAATGATTAACCCGCTCTGATACCATTTGACAGGATCTCAGCCTCTAGTTTGAACAATTAGGTTGTATTTGCAGCGGATTTAGCACGAGAATTAGCAATTACAGCAAGAACACATATGATTTTGCATGTAACAGTACACATATAGAGAGAGAGAACAATTCTGCCAAAAAGGTATTTTCTATTACTCACACGTTTCGGCCCAGTTACAATTGGGTCATCTTCCTTTTATTGGAAGAATGACGTAGGCTGATGTCACTTGATAGTGACAACAAACCGTTATTAACAAACTACTGATAGAACACCTAAACTACTGAAGATGTCAAACAGCTGACATCTTCTTACAAAATAGCTAAGTGTTCTACTTATTACAAAAGTGAGGAAACAAGAAACTACTGAAAGTTACAACGACTGAAGAACAGACTCTTCAGTCGTTTACAACTACTGAACTATAACAACTGAAGAACAAACTCTTCAGCTGTTGTACAAACTACTGAAAAGGAAAAATACAAACTACTGAAAGAGAAAAACCATCACAACATCTGAAGAAGACTTCTTCAGCTGTTGTGACAAACTCTGAAGCTTCAGCACTTGGTCTTCAGACTTTGGGCTTCAGATGTTTCATCAGCTGATGACTTCCGTAGTTGTCATCAGCTGATGTCTTTAGTGTTTGTCTTCAGACTTTGTGCATCATTTATTGATCTTCAGTTCTTCAGTTCTTCAGCTGTTGATCTTCAGCACTTGAGTCATCAGTACTTGAAGTCTTCAGTACTTGTATTCTTCAGTACTTCAGACTTCAGTACTTGTCTTCAGTACTTGGGATCTTCAGCTGTTGTTCTTCAGCTATTGATCTTCAGCACTTGAGTCATCAGTGCTTGAAGTCTTTAGTACTTGTATTCTTCAGTACTTCAGACTTCAGTACTTGTCTTCAGTACTTGGGATCTTCAGCTGTTGTTCTTCAGATCTTTGATCTTCAGCTGTTGAGTCTTCAGTCTTTGTCAAACTGCTGATGAAGCTTTCAGCAGTTGTTGTGATGTCTTGTGGGACTTAGAGGTTTTTCTGATCTGGCTCATTGGTTCTTTTGGTCCAACAACTTCAAAGAACCAAAGTCACGTACACCATAACCATAAACATGCACTCAATTACACTTCCAATGATCTAAGAATCTATAGCTTATCACCTATATCATGATCATAGGGTGCTAGGATTTCGATATTCTTTGTGCTTAAGGAAACCATTGTTTGATACCAAGGTCAGTTCTCGTGTCCCCCTTTTTATTGTAGTTTTGGGGATAAAGCATGCTCCTTTGAACAGAAACTTTTTCTGTGTTATTATGTGATACTTATGTTGTGGATATTGTTGATACCTGCTGATACATTAAGCACAATCATTAATTTTTTTATGAACCGCTTGTTTTATATGGGTAGATCTACTTGGGGAATCCCGCACACACAGTGCCTTCCTTATAGGAAGGTTACCCCACTAAGATCCTGAGGGATCATTTGTGGCATGTGATAGGTGTTTGTAAGATACTATGGTGAACCATCTGGCAGGTATGGTACACTATTTTGAGGCTCAGTTCTCCCTTCGGGGTTAACCGGTACAACACAACTTTAGAAGAGGCTAGCCGGGACTGAGTGTAGGGTTGATTGTGACCCCACCACAGTGATACTTGATACTAAACTTTAAAATGTGGACTTTAAGAGTTCCTTTCATTTTTAAACTTTAAGCACTTGAGCTCACCATTTTTTAGTTGACATAAAACTTTTTGAGCATGTTTCAGGTAACTATTGATGGATGACATGCTGGATTTGGGAGACCATTGGATGACCAAGCACCTTAAACCTCATGGCATTTACTTATTTAGACTTGAGCTTTTGAACAACTTAGTATTGGGATGTTATTTAAAATATGTACTTTTAGGGTTGAAACAATTCTATGTAACCGGGCTAAACTGTATAGCCCTGGATTTTATTAAATTAATATAATGCCATGTGATTTCTCTACTTGTGTGCTCGCATGATGGTTTGTTTCCGCTGCCATATTTGTTGCTGGTCTGTGACGTCCCACCCTCCTTGTGCCTGAGGTGTGACAGATTAGTATCAGAGCCACAGGTTATAGAGAAGTCAGAAATACCTTATTAGACCCTAGGCTACAACCCTGTTACCTTAGGACTGTCCTTGCTTGGGTGAATTGTGGGATAAGCAGGTTGAATAAAATGATGATTACACTTGATCAACGTAATCATGAATTTATCAGACTTGTGAATTCTAGCACGAATCCCAAAGGTGTGAAACTTTGGATTAAATGGCTTAAGAGATTTTCTTAACACGGCTAAAGATAATTTCATTGAACTTTCATGTTTGTTATTGCTTGATGATACTACCGCTCATTGACACTACTGCTTATTAATACTACTACTACTACTTGACACTACTGCTATATGATACTACTGCCATCATTACTACTACTAGTACTATTATTATGATCATGAGCTATGAGAAAAAAAATTACTCATGATAATTTTTACAGGATAACCATATTATGGCTGACAGAGGAAAGGCAGCTGCACACTCTATTGATGAGACTGCCCCCATTAGGACTCTCAGGAGGGCTAAGCCCCAGACCAAATACGAGGCATACCTGAGAAGGTGTGGACATCCCGGCTGGGTATCCACAACTTCTGACGACACTGAGCCATTAGAGGACTCCTCCTCGACATCTCCGGCCAGGAGCCGAACGCGCTCCAACTCACCACACGTCATAGCACCTACCCACTCACCTATCCCACCTATTGGGAATAGAGGAGCCCGCGTTATCACTCGACCTAGGAAGAGTGCTAGACCTAGATCCTCAGTCTCTTTTAGGATGCCTCCACCTCCCGCTATGACAGTTCCAGCACCCGCACCGCCTATGCTTGCCTAGCCCAGATGCCTTCCTCACGACGAGTACTGGATGCCACCGAGGTGTAGCTTGTACGATGGACCTAGTGTGCTCGCTGGAGACCCCTACTCTTAGTCAAGCCATCGGGCTAGTGATTTCGTTCCATCAGACCCTACTTTGAGCGAGATACTAAAGACCATCCAGCATCACAAGTTGACCCTCCAACACGCCACACGAACTTCACAGTCTGCTCAGTTTCATGCGATGATGGCGTCACATGGTGTGCAACGCTTGGAGCAAGGGCAAAGTAAGAAAAGCTTAGGTTGGTTCGGATGGTTGAAGAAGTAGTGGCAGGGGTAATGTGGTGATGTTTGAATGTATGGCAGTAGGCTACTGTCCTATTTGAAGAAACTATCTATCTATTTATTTCAGAAACTATTTTATTTATGGGGCTGATGTCACCTTCCAATTTATAAAACAATGACACTACTACTATGTATGGTTGACTTTATTTTGATTTATTTATGAAACTATTGTTTGATGATGCTATCTTATGTAGGGTGAATTATTTTGAATGTTCTAGTCCATACGCGAAGTAATTGATAGTTACTCGTAGGTAGTTAACACCGTGTACCGTGAAAGAAACGCATATGCATGACTTGTAGTGTATAATAGGGGTAAATGTGATGCCATAGAATATCTGAAACCAAATATATAAGATGCTAAACTAATTTATCAATGATGCTATTAGAATGCCGGCAAGACGTGGAACTCGTGCAGGAAGAAGGGGAGCCACCCGAGGTGGGAACCAACCACCTACTCCACCCGAAACACCAATTGGGGGAAATACCAACCAAGTGAATGATGAGAGGATTGCCAACTTGATGGAACAACAAGTCACACCCCAACCTTAATGGCGGAATCGTCAAGATGTGAGGGCTAAGATTGTTCACAACCACATAATGCTACCATTTAATAAAAATATTATTATAATAAGTTTTAAAATGCAAATTACATCCATAAGTCTCAAACATGAATAAGATAAGATAAACATCCAAAATAAAATATTCTTTTTCCTAGGTCAGAATCCTAGGTGTGAGCATGCTTCAAACAGATCATCAAACTTGAGCATTTCCTGAAACATGTTAAAAATAAAAGGTCAACTATGAAAGTTGGTGAGTTTTCATGGGTTAAGTATACATAAATATATCTAAAGAATTACAAGTAGCAATTCATGTCAATGGTTATGATTTATACAAGTTTATAGAACACATATAGCTACAATCAAACCTTGACCATGAATAAGTTTACAAGTTTATAATGATTAGCTAAGTGTACTTGGTTCCCATGACGAACATGCATACGTCATCAGGAGCCGGCATTAACCTCGGCTTTAGCACCAAATAGGCTTGTCAGGCCCATAGATCTATGACGTCACCAGGCTAGCAATAGTTAATGATTGTCAACATATAATGTATCTCATATAACACTCACAATAATACAAATAATCATGACAAAAATATAGATGAATTGCATGTGCGTTAAAAGTATAAAAAGTTTACAAGTGTAAGTTGATAAGTTTAACATGTTTCACCCCCAAAAAGGTCTGAAATAATATGAAAAGGGGCATGAAAACTCACATGACGAATAAGTATATATAAGATGATTAGTAAGAATAATAGTCGATGTTCCAATGAAATCCTTCACAAGGAACCTAAACACATATATATTTACAAGATTTAAGTTTAATAATAAGTTCAACGATTTAACGAGAACTAGGGTTTCAAGTGAAATTTGAGGATTTTTGATAAGTACATTAAATAATGTAACCACTTATATTTTAATTCAAAGAAATACACAATTTATGCCTTTTAATATAGAGAAAATGAAATTTAAACCATTTATAATAACTAATAAAGGTTAAATATAAAATTTGAATAGTTATTTGAAATAATCATGATATAAGCGATAATAACTTAAAGGTAACGTTTAGACCAATAATAATTTATTAATTATTATTTACAATCCATTTTGTAAGAAATTATCCAAAATTAACCTTTGTTAAAATGTTTTATTAAAAAACATTTAATTATTTAAATTTAGAAAAAATACAGAAATAATTTGGTATCCATAAAAATATTTAAAGTTTACAGAAAACATTTTTATATTTATTAAAAATTTTCTATAATTTATTTAAAGGCTGAAAGCCTTAAAAATTGTTTAAGGCTACCCGGGTTCGAACCCGGGACCTCAAAGTTGGAATGTGAGTGAGTCACCAGTGAACCAGAGCCGTGGCCGTGGCATATAATGGTTTTTAAGACTTAGAAACATAACCCAAGTAAAACCCCAAATCACATAAACCCTAGATGCTATTTGATCCAAATTGAACCTGAATTCGAACATGATTCTAGTAATCACCATAGGACTTTTGATCCCCAAGGTGTACTGAGTATATGTGTATGTTTTAATTACCTGAAAGTTGTTTGAAATCGATGGAACAAGTTGAAGAACTGTCGCGACCAGGGTGGTGTAGGGTTCGTGATACAAACGTTAATGATACCCAAATTTGTTGCACCAGAAGCTCCTACTGGACTCGATGATTGAAAACCCTCTATCAATTTCGGGTCTTGATGTCCAGATGATGATGTCGAGTAGGTTGCAGGTCGCGATAATGTTGGTGATCGAATCACTCTGTTTGTGTGTTTTCAGGTGAGATTGAGAGTTGTGTTTGATTAGAGATAGATAAACATTTGATTTGATTGAATTAATTGAGTTATTATTAGTGTTTAAGGCTCGAACGACTATGTGATTAAGGGTGTTTCGGTTATTCAATCGAATGGTGTTTGTAACCGATGATTAAACGAAATTAAGAGTGTATTCAAGTTCGAAACAGTTTCTAGAATGATTTGGGAACGGTTTGGGGGATTTCGATAATTTGGGGTTGTCGGAGCTTCGCTGGAGTATGGCCGGCTCCTTTGCCGAAATTACGGGGTTAAGTGGGCGGGGGGTTGGGTTGTAATTTAAAATTTTCACATTGGCTCCTTGTAGTTCAATTTATTATTATTTTATGCACATAACTTTCATTTAAAGTTTATAAAATGGCAAAACAACCCACAAACTTATTTAATTTTAAGGTTTAAACATTTTTAAGTTTAATAACTTTTATAAGTTATTATTATTATTATTATTATTATTATTATTATTACTACTATTATTTTAGTTATTATTATTGTTAATATTATTATAATTTAAAATTATTATTATTATTATTACTATTATTACATTCAATTTAATAATTAAATTATTAACTTTCCAGTTAAAGAATTAATGACAACTAAAGAAATAAGTATAAGTAACCCACAAGTTTCATAATTGACAACAATGGTCCTTACAAGAATATAACAACATTAGCTTTTAATTCACGAAAAATACAAGATGCTACAGTGTCCCCAACTTATAAGAATTTCGTCCCGAAATTAAGAATGAAACTATACGAACAAATACGGGTACTTTTTCTTCATATGTTCCTCACACTCCCAGGTAAACTCAGGTCCACGCTTATTCTCCCAACAAACCTTGACGATTAGGGTAGTAGTGGTTCTAGTCTTCTTCATAATACGATCTTTGACTTCAACGGGTTTCTCAACAAAATGTAATGACTCGTCAAGCTGGATGTCATCCAACGGGACATGCAGACTTTCGTCAGCCAAACACTTCCTCAAATTTGAGACAGAGAAAACAGGATGAACTCGACTAAGGTCGGAAGGTAGTTCCAGTTTGTAAGTCACTTTCCCGATCCTTTTCAGAATCTTGAAAGTTCCTACAAATCTTAGAGCTAGTTTACCCTTCTTTCCAAAGCGAACAACGCCCTTCCATGGTGAGACCTTAAGAAGAACCATATCCCCAACATGGAATTCCAATGGTTTACGTCGCTTATCAGCATAGCTCTTTTGTTGGCTTCTCGTCACTTCAAGGTTCTTGCAAATTATGGAGACTTTATCGGCCGTTTCTTGTATAAGTTCAGGACCAGTAATGAAGTTTTCACCAATGCCGGTCCAGCAGATCGGAGAACAACATTTACGACCATAAAGCGCTTCGAAAGGTGCCATCTTGATACTCGAGTGATAACTATTATTATATAAAAATTCCATGAGCGGTAAATGCGTATCCCGGTCACCACCAAAGACAAGAACACAAAGACGTAGCAAATCCTCCAAGGTTTGGATGGTTCGCTCGGTTGACCGTCCATTTGAGGATGGTAAGCCGTGCTTAGATCCAGTTTAGTACCCAAGAGTTCTTGCATAGATGACCAAAAGTGCAAAGTGGAACGAGCGTATCAGTCGGATATGATATTCAAAGGTACACCATGACGACTCACAATTTCAACAATGTATATACGAGCCAACCTTGATGTTTTGTAAGTATCACGTATGGGTATGAAATGCGCCGACTTGGTCAATCGGTCAACGATCACCCATATACTATCATGACCACGAGAGGTACGAGGTAGTTTGGTTATGAAGTCCATGGATATGTGTTCCCATTTCGAGATAGGAATCTTGGGTTGTTGAAGTAATCCACTTGGACGTTGATGTTTGGCTTTAACCTTCGTACACGCAAGACACTTAGCTACGTAAGTCGCTATGTCTTTCTTCATTCAGGCCACCAATATTGACTACGTAGACCCATATACATCTTATCGAAACCAGGATGAATAGAATAACGAGTTTGATGAGCTTCGTTCATGACAAAAGTACGAACATTATCACAATTCGGAACCCAAATTCGATTCGTGAAATACGTCAACCCATTGGGTTTCGTTTCTAGTTGAGCTAGAAGATTATGCTCCAATTCCTCCCCCATTCTTCCTTCTTATTGAACCGCTTGTTGAGCTTCTAAGATACAGGTCTCGATGTCGCTTTCAATCCTCAAATTTTGTAGCAGCACTGTAGTCTCGTTGACATCTAGACGGATCTTAGTATCAAATTCTCCTAAAGTATCAAGCTATTGTCGTCGATCGAGAATTTCTTGAAACGAGATCATCTTGTTTTGGACCTTACGACTTAGTGCATCGGCTACGATATTTGCCTTTCCAGGGTGGTAACGAATGTCACAGTCATAATCACTAATCAACTCAACCCAACGATGTTGTCTCATATTGAGATCTTTTTGATTAAAAACGTGTTGAAGGATTTTGTGATCGGTGTAGACTATACATTGCGTACCATAAAGGTAATACCTCCAAATCTTTAAGGCAAAAACCATAGCACCAAGTTTGAGGTCATGTGTCGTGTAATTCACCTCATAGACCTTCAATTGACTCGATGCATATGTTATGACCTTTCCTTGTTGTACGAGAACACAACCAAGGCCTTGTTTTGATGCATCACAATACACGCTGAAATCGTCGTTTCCATCGGGAAGGGTCAAAATAGGAGCATTGCACAACTTGTGCTTTAATGCTTCAAAGGCTTCCTCTTGTTCGGACCCCCACTCAAATGGTTTATTCTTTTGAGTCAAAGAAGTAAGTGGCTTTGTCATTCTAGAAAAGTTGGTAATTAATCACCGGTAATAACCAGCAAGACCAAGGAAAGAACAAACTTCGGCTGGAGTTGTAGGAACACACCAATTTTTCACAGCTTCCACCTTTGTATGGTCAACGTGAATTCCTTGGCTATTCACCACGTGTCCTAGAAATTGAACTTCCTCAAGCCGAGGTTTGCACTTTGAGAACTTCACGTACAGTTGTTCTTTCTTCAAGAGTTCAAGAACTTGTCGCAAGTGAAGCTCATGACTGGTTTTGGACTTGGAATAGATAAGTATGTCATCAATGAAGACAATCACAAACTTGTCTAGATAAGGATTGCATACTCGATTCATGAGATCCATAAAAACAGTAGGAGTATTGGTTAAACCAAAAGGCATAACCATGAACTCATAGTGTCCATATCGAGTACGAAATGCAGTCTTTGGGATATCATCATCATGGACTGGTAATTGATGATAACCAAATCGTAAGTCAATCTTTGAGAAAATGGCATCTCCTTGAACTTGGTAAAAAAGATCATCAATACGAGGAAGAGGGTAGCGGTTCTTGATGATAAGTTTGTGAAGCTCACGATAATCGATACACATACGAAACGATCCATCTTTCTTCTTCACGAACAGAACAGATGCGCACCTAAGGCGAAGAGCGAGGACGGATAAAACCCTTGTCAGACAGTTCTTGAAGTTGAGTAGCTAACTCTTGCATTTTTAGGTGCAAGTCGATATGGTGACTTAGCCACGGGGTTTGCTCCTGGAATAAATCGATCTTAAACTCGACTTCACGCACGGGAGGTAAACCACTAAGGTCATCCAGAAATACTTTAGGAAAGTCTTGTACAATCAATAGATCCTTAAGATCTTTCCCTTTGATTTTCATGTTGACCACGTAGGCCAAGAAAGCCATATAATTCTTGCTTAGGCATTTTCGGGCTTGAGTGCACGACATGAGTTTGAGTCCTTTGGAGGATTTTTTACCGAATATTTAAATGTATCCCCCGAAGGCAAAGGAATACGAATGCATTTCTTGAAGCAAATAATCTGAGCATGATGTTTGGCTAACCAATCCATGCCAATGATAACGTCAAAGCTTCCAAGTTTCATAGGAATAAGGTCGATAAAGAAATCATGCACGTCGAGGCTCAAAATGCATTTACAAATAATGACATCAATGGTGATAGGTTCTCCATCAGCGACTTCAACGGTAAGAGGTCTTTCTAATTTCGTATGCGGCTCAACAAGTATGGACTCAAATTCTAACGAGACAAAACTCTTATCGGCTCCAGAATCAAATAGGACGTAGGCATAAGAATTATTAATAAGGAACATACCTGTTCAGTTGTAAAGATATTTAACTATACAGGTAAAACATCAAAAAGACTTAGATCATAAAAGTTAGGGTTGGATTCGACATACTGTTCACCACGTCATTGTTTGCTTGTGCTTGGTTTGCATTGATATTGAAAGCACGTCCTCGGGCTTGTGGAACATTACCCGCAAGAGGAGGGCATTATGGGCGAAAGTGACCAGGTTCCCCACAATTGTAGCAAACATGATTAGCAACCATTACAGCATTGTTTGGTGCACGGTGACAAGTAGCCACCAAGTCTCCATACTTACCGCACAATTTAAAGATGCGGTACGGAGCGTTCCTCGGATGATGGTACCTACAGACATTGCACATGTGTAGAGGATCAGCATAGGCCCTAGCTACAGGTGCTTGTGCCACAGGAATAAGTTGTCTTTGAGGTGCTTTGGGTGCAACCACAGCAAAGTTATGATCCGATATGAACTTGCGTTTCTTGTTGTTGTTGTAAGACGGTTTAGTTTTAGTCTCCATAGCAGCTTCAGGGACCGTGTTCTCAACCTTCTTAGCACCCTTGACAGACATGGTACCCGCTCGTATATGATTCTCGGTAAGTTAGGTGGTGATAGTAATGGCTTCCTCTAAAGTTGTAGGTCGACTACCCACCATAACATCTTGAATTTGGGGTGGTACCCCCTTGATGAATTTCTCGATGTTACGAGGAACAGTGTCGACCATATGGGGCAACAGAATGCTCAACTTGTGATGCCTAGTTGAGTAGGACAAGCGATCACCACCATCTTGCTTGAGGTACCAAAACTCCTCCAGCTTTTGCAATTCACTTCTTGGGGAAACTTCATGATAGCAATATTCTTGAACTCATCCCAAGTTAGTGCTAACACAGCATCAACACCATGATTCCTTTTTCTCGCTATTCCACCATGTAAGTGCCCTTTGTTGGAGCATACTAGTGGCATAACGAACTTTGAGCGCATCGGGACACTCACAGTTGATGAATGTGTTTTCCAACAATCAAAGTCGTAGGCGGGTATTCAAATAAAGTGCTTTCGAACCACTCGAGAAGTCCAGTGGCTCCTTCCTTTCCATTATAGCTAGTGGGCTTGCATGAGCTGAAGTGTTTGAACATGCAGGTTTGGTTGTTGTGCCTTGGTTTGCACTATTCTCTCCTTGACCATTTCCATTGTTGTTAGAGTTGGTCATCATGGTGCTATTCAGTTCAGCAACCATGGTCGGTATGACAGCAGCCATTTGACGAGCAATCATGGCGGCTAACTTACGGTTGGAACTTCCACGCTTTCGATGGTGATAAGAGATGCTGGATACAAAATAAGTTAGTCACAGGAATTTGGAGATAAAAGGACAATAAATCAAATAAGGATTATCTGAGACTTGTAAAACACACACGGAATGATTCCATTTGGTAACACATTACCATTTAGAAACATTGACATGTCAAGATAAATTGACCCATTCACCTTAGAAACTTGTGTATGTTGACCATAGTTTATCACTCATCCCAGAAATCCCCAGGTAAGCATGACTAGTCCTGTAGGATTTTTGTGAAATGCTTACCTTAGCCCGAAGGCTTTTTGTCAGGAAATCCAAAATACAGGTGTCTATGTGTCACACAATATTTCTTAGGTTCATGGAATCAAAACCTTGATGAGATTTTCATAGATTAGACATAAAGTCTAACGATTTAAACCTTCGATATAATGCATACGATCCTACTTGTCGTCGTGATAAGTTTAGGAAATTTCATTCGTCAGGGAGAATAACGGATTAAGAATAAGTTTAGGGGAGACAAAGCAACCAAGTTTATCAATTATAAGGCAAACCTAACTAAAGGCATCAAATTGCATATTAAAAGACATCCCTAATTAGATAGCATCATGTAGCATGAAACAATATATGTTTACAAGAATATAAAGATTTTCTTATGAGGTTCATGCATAAACTATAGTCTAGGTCACCATTTCTAATAACCTAAATCCCTATAGTCATGGGCTCTGATACCAATCGGTCACACCCCAACCTTAACTGCGGAATCGACGAGATGTGATGGTTAAAATTGTTCACAACCACATAACTCTACCATTTAATAATAATATTATTATAATAAGTTTTAAAATGCAAATTACATCCATAAGTCTCAAATAAGAATAACATAACATAAACATCCAAAATAAATTATTCTTTTTTCTAGGTCCAAATCCTAGGTGTGAGCATGCTTCAAACAGATCATTAAACTTGAGCATTTCCTGAAACATGTTAAAAATAAAAGGTCAACTACAAAAGTTGGTGAGTTTCCATGGGTTAAGTATACATAAATATATCTAAAGATTTACATGTAGCTCATGTCAATGGTTATGAATAATGCAAGTTTATAGAACACATATAGCTACAATCAAACCTTGACCATGAATAAGTTTACAAGTTTATAACGATTAGCTAAGTGTACTTGGATCCTATGGTGAACAAGCATACGCCATCAGGAGCCGGCAATAACCTCGCCTTTAGCACCAAATAGGCTTGTCAGGCCCATAGATCTATGACGTCGCCAGGCTAGCAATAGTTAATGATTGTCAACATACAATGTATCTCATATAACACTCACAATAATATAAATAACCATGACAAAAATATAGATGAATTGCATGTGCGTTACAAGTATAAAAAGTTTACAAGTGTAAGTTGATAAGTTTAACATGTTTCACCCTAAAAAGGTGTAAAATAATATGAAAAGAGACATGAAAACTCACATGACGAATAAATGTATATAAGATGATTAGTAAGAATAATAGTCGATGTTCCAACGAAATCCTTCACAAGGTACCTAAACGTATATATATCTACAAGATTTAAGTTTAATAATAAGTTTAACGATTTAACGAGAACTATGGTTTCAAGTGAAATTTGGAGATTTTTTATAAGTACATTAAATAATGTAACCACTTATATTTTAATTCAAAGAAATATACCATTTATGTCTTTCAATATAGAGAAAATGAAATTTAAACCATTTATAATAACTAGTAAAGGTTAAATATAAAATTTGAATAGTTATTTAAAATAATCATGATTTAAACGATAATAATTTAAACGTAACGTTTAGACCAATAATAATTTATTAACTATTATTTACAATCTGGATTTATGCCAGGACGCTCTACAACAGAAGCCATACACGCCATAAGGAGGATAATGGAGAAATACAGAGAAAAGAAAAGGGACCTCCATATGGTATTCATCGACCTAGAAAAGGCCTATGACAGTATTCCGTGCCAACTAATTTGGGAAAGTCTAAGACTTAGAAGGGTACCAGAGAGGTATATCAAAATAATCAAGGATATGTATGATGGGGCAAAAACGTGTGTGCGAGCCCCGATCGGAGACATGGACTCATTCACAGTGGAAATGGGACTCCACCAAGGATCGGCACTGAGCCCATTTCTCTTCACAATAGTATTGGATGAGATGACCAAGTCTATACGGCAGCCAGTTCCGTGGTGCATGCTCTTTGCGGATGATATTGTCTTAATATCGGAATCTAAAATGGTGCTGAACGACAGGCTAGAACAGTGGAGAGCAGCACTAGAGCGTAAAGGTTTAAGGATAAGTCGCTCTAAGACAGAATACATGCATTGTAACTTTAGTGGTGAGGTGGAAGAGGACACTCAAATCAGTATTCAGGGTATGGCGGTCCCACAAACGTCTACGTTCAAATACCTGGGCTCGTACCTGCAGGAGGACGGAGAGATACACAGCGATGTAGCGCACCGTGTTCAAGAAGGATGGTGCAAGTGGAGAGCAGCATCAGGGATCCTATGTGATAAGAGGTTTCCAGCAAAACTAAAGGGAAAGCTAACCGAGTGGCAGTACGCCCAGCTATGTTATATGGAACAGACTTCTGGGCCATAAAGAAATCGCACGAGAAACAAATAGAGGTAGCGGAAATGCGAATGCTGAGGTGGATGTGTGGTCACACAAGACTGGATCGGATAAGAAACGAAGTGTTTCGACAAAAGCTAGAAGTGGCTTGTATCGCAGATAAAATACGAGAGGGAAGATTAAGATGGTTTGGGCATGTCAAGAGGAGACCAATGGTGGCACCAGTTAGAGCAGTAGAGAACATCATCTTAGAGGGTAGATGGAGTAGAGGAAGACCTAGATTGACTTGGGATGAGGTAATTAGGCGAGATATGATACATTTGCACCTCTCTGAGCACATGATAGAGGATAGGAGTGAGTGGAGACGTAGAATTAAATTAAGGACTTTTAGTGGGACCTATAGGCAGGTAGGGTATTTGAAGTCTTCTTGCGGGGCCTGATGTGTACGTAGTCCATATCTGCCCTCTACCGGTGATTCTACTTGCTCCTCTGATATATGTTTTTCTTTCTCTAATTCTTTAGTTGTTATATTTTTGTATGATGTATGCTATATGTTGTATGATTTATTTATGATGTCTTTCTATCGTTGGCTTTTGCTATCGAGTCGGGGGTCTCTTTGGAAGCGGTCTCTCTACCTAACAAGATAGAGGAAAGACTCGCCTACACCTACCCTCTCCAGACCCTGCTCTTGAGTGGGATATACTGGGTTTGTTTGTTTGTTTTTTGTTTGTTATTATTTACAATCTATTTTGTAAGAAATTATCCAAAATTAACCTTTGTTAAAATATTTTAATAAAAAGATATTTAATTATTTAAATTTAGAAAAAATACAGAAATAATTTGGTATCCATAAAAATATTTAAAGTTTACAGAAATTTTTTTATATTTATTAAAAATTTTCTATAATTTATTTAAAGGCTGAAAAGCCTTATAAAAATGTTTGAGGGTGCCCGGGTTTGAACCCGGGACTTCAAAGTTGGAATGTGAGTGAGTCACCAGTGAACCAGGGCCGTGGCCGTGGTGTATCACGGTTTTAAAGACTTAAAAACATAACCCAAGTAAAACCCCAAATCACATAAACCCTAGATGCGATTTGATCCAAATTGAACCTGAATTTGAACATGATTCCAGTAATCACCATAGGACTTTTGATCCCCAGGGTGCACCGAGTATATGTGCATGTTTTAATTACCCGAAAGTTGTTTGAAATTGATGGCACAGGTTGAGGAATAGTCGCAACCAGGGTGGTGTAGGGTTCGTGATGCAAACGTTAATGATACCCAAATTCGTTGCACAGGAAGCTCCTACTAGACTCGATGATTGAAAGCCCTCTATCAATTTCGGGTCTTGATGTCCAGATGATGATGTCGAGTAGGTTGCAGGTCGCGATGATGTTGGTGATCGAATCACTATGTTTGTGTGTTTTCAGGTGAGATTGAGAGTCGTGTTTGATTAAAGATAGATAGACGTTCGAGCTGATTGAATTAATTGAGTTATTATTAGTGTCTAAGGCTCGAACAGCTATGTGATTAAGGATGTTTCGGTTATTCAATCGAATGGTGCTTGTAACCGATGATTAAACGAAATTAAGAGTGTGTTCAAGTTCGAAAGAGTTTCTAGAATTATTTGGGAACGGTTGGGGTTAAGAAGCGATCGATTTCGATAGTTTTTGGGGTTGTTTGAGCTCGGCCGGAGTATGGCCGCTCCTTTGGCCGGAAATACGGGGTTAAGTGGGCGGGGGGTTGGGTTGTAATTTAAAATTTTCACATTGGCCCCTTGTAGTTCAATTCATTATTTTTTTATGCACATAACTTTCATCTAAAGTTTATAAAATGGCAAAACAACCCCTAAACTTATTTATTTTTAAGTTTTAAACATTTTAATTTTAATAAATTTTATAAATTATTATTATTATTATTATTATTATTATTATTATTATTATTATTACTATTATTTTAGTTATTATTATTGTTAATATTATTATAATTTAATATTATAATATATATTAAAGACATATGTCGGTGCCAGATTGTTACAGTGATTACTGTTTGCTACAGTGATTTGGTGGTAGATATTCTCTTTTTCCCAAGCTTATCCTTCATCGCCACCATTAACACCTCTTCCACATCTTAACTTTTCTCTGTGATTAACACCAAAAAATCGAAACTTCATCATCAACGGAGTAGATTCCGTCCACCGGAGGAACCACGCGGCGGTTCTCATCTCCGACCCTCTTCCGGTACATTGTCGCCATTGTTGTTGTCTTCTTATGTTTTCTCTTTTGCTCTCTCTCTTTGCAAGTTTGCTTCCGATTTTACATGGAGTTGAGCTTCTATTTGGGTTTTCGGTTGTTGCATGTGTTTGGATTTTGTCGACCAATGATTTATTCTTTCAAAACCTAAATTTTGAAAGATTTCTTTGAGATTTGACAAATCATCACACTGGATCTGAACTTTAACAACACTATTTCAAAATATACGAAAGCACGTATAAGGATTGAACGATGAACCTAAACAAATTTGAGAAATACCATCAAAGATGTGATTTTCAACGGTCTAATGAATCATTCAAAAAGGGTATTGAACAAGATCAAAATCAGTGAAGAATCTAGAGAAGATTGAAGCTAAAATTAAGTTGAAATTACAAAAAAAAAGAAATTTACCAGCCTCGTATGAAGATGATCAATCTTGAAACTGTCAATGAACTGAAGCAAGAGAATGATAATCGAATTCAAAAAATTAAAAAAAAAAACGCTTGATTCTTCTACAGTTCTGCTTCGAATACCTCTCTAATGTCAGAAGCAAGTCGCAAGCTCCAACATTCACTTTATGAATCAATTGTGCAGATTAATAAGAGTGAAAAACCAAGTTTACATGAGTGTATAAGTATTATAGCTTGGTGTACATGTTGTTGATGCATGATTTCTCTGGGTTTTATAGTTGTAGGTGTGAAAGAAGTAATTTCTTGAAATACAAAATACGTGAAAGACAGCAAACATCCTTCTAAATTTTATAGACTAACACTACTGGTCCTTTGTGATAAATGATTTGTGTTATTTACTCTCAACTTGCAATATAGTAAGTTGTTGTGCTCAATGTGGGTCTTCAAGTTGATGAATAAGTTTAAGTTTAATCAGTTTCGATTAGGTGAATATTATTAACTAAACCAAACCAACCAGATTACATTTTGATTATTCATTGTTTCGAAAAATAATATTATAAGAATATGATTTGTTCGTATTAATTAAAAAACTCTCAATCCATCAGATGATGGAACTATCTCATAATATAGAATGAATATAGTGATAAATTTATAAAGACTGAATGTCGTTTTCCTCCAGTTTTGCAAATTTTTTGCTTTTTTTGCATGTGGCTCTCTGATGTGTTAAAAGTTGTCATTTTTTTATTGTTGCTTTTTACTTTTTTATATATTGTTTTGAATGCATTACGTTTTATAGTTAGGAAAATAACTAAAGAAAAAGAAAAATCTCAAAAAAGTTTCTTTTGCTTCTTATATCTTTTAAAGATAGCTGTTTTTTTGGTGTCTTCTGTTTTGCCTAATTAAAGAAACATGTTCATTTTTGTGGTATGTGTTTTGTGTTGTTATTGGCAGGTCATTGCGGCCTTAGTGGTATCCTTCTGTCGCCTTTCAGGTATGTTACATTGTTATATTTATATTTAATGTTAACTTTGAAGAAGATTTAATTTTAACATAGATTTGACAAATGTGTGGTGGTTAGTATGTATATGTGCTTTGGTTATAGTAGGTACCTTAGTATTGTTGCATGCTGCTTAGATAGAATGTTGTGCTGTGAACTTGATTTTTGTACTTTTATTTTTATTCATAGTCTATGGCTTTGATGTAGTTGTTAGTGTTGTGTTTATCTTTATTGATAGCGTAGTGATAGTCTAGCATATGCTTAGTTATCTGGGGTATTGTATATGACTTTTGCTCATAGTCTGAAGAGAAGGAAGGACTTGCCTTCCTCCTCTAACATACCTTTAAATGCTATAGGCGGCGGTGTAGACGTACATCATGCTATTGTTGATGAGCGTAATAGTGAATCCTTTAGGTTACCTTCGTCGCCTGATGAAATTGTAGATGCCTCAACTTCGTCTCTCGCTTATACGCCTGAACCTTACGTGTATGTCGATTCTGGTGATTGCGACTTTGTGTGTGAGTTTTGTGGAGCTAATTTCTGGTCTGCTGAGCGTGTTAGTCACGCCGCACGGAGTCGTGCTCCTCGATATAATGATGACAGCTGCACGGCAGATGCAGCCTTTTTTGATGGCGTTGTAACAACACTAGTGGGCAAATCTTGCTACGATACGGTAACCTCTAAAACCAACAAAGACCCAAAGCAATTACCACAAGAGATAGAAATTTGATTAACAAGCCATATATCTTCGAAATCCAAGTAAAAAAAGATAGCAAAACTGAGGCAATTGCAGTCAACAATGCCTACGAGGCACCACCATCCACATCAGAGTCAGCCACTTCATCTTCAACTGCACCAGCAACCCCATCCGTTAAAATCCCAAAAAGAGCCCGCGAACAAGGTAAAAAAACCAACTTTACAAAACAAAACTAAATGCTTCAACTCAAAAACAACAACATAACATTCTTTGCAGATGCAGATGCTAGGCAAAAGCAAAAAACCAAAGAACAATAGCAGCATATCGGGGACTCACTTTTGTAGCAGAAGGCTTAACATATGCATAGGCAAGTAGCAGCAACAGTAACCTACTTCGAAAGACAACAGCCTTCTGCCTATTTTGGAAGAAACAAACCTTTTGCCGACACTTGATCATTTTAGTTAGCTTGGGTCTGGGTCTGTTTCAACATAAGAAATATAACCCTTACTTTAAGGTATATAATTACTCTAAAGTATAATCGTTTATTAGTAAATATAAATGATCAATCACTAAGCGCATCCTTCGCAGCGATCAGGTCCAGCTTTTGCAAGGCCAACCCCAACAACAGGAAAGCTCGTAGCTATCAGCTTTATCTTTTGCAATGCCAAACGCAACAAAAAGATAGCTCCCATAAGCCAATTAACTCTCTATTGTACATAACTAACAAACACATGATGTTCTCTGTTTGGTGAACATTTACTCCTATGCTAAATGTCTTTGTTGTGTATGCATATATCACTACTATAATCTCTCTTGCGGGCCAAAAAACAAGCAAAACTTTGGTTTATTATCTGCTATGTCGCTTACTAAAACAAAATACTCAAACATGAACAGCCGCAGCAAAGCGCGGCATCTACTCCTAGTTATTATTATTATTATTATTACTATTATTATGTTCAATTTAATAATTAAATTATTAACTTTTCAATTAAAGAATTAATGACAACTAAATAAATAAGCATAAGCCACAAGTTTCATAATTGACAATAATGGTCCTTACAAGAATACAACGACATTAACTTTTAATTAACGAAAAATACAAGATGCTACACAACGGATTGCTAATGTTATCCTAAGAATAATCGCTCGGATCAACTCAGATCGGGAAACACCACCGGGACTCATGGACCTAATAACGATGAAGGCAACAATGAGGAAGCCGAAGCTATAAGGAATGGGTGCTCCTACAAGACATTCATGGCCTGCAAGCCGAAGGACTTCTATGGCACCGAGGGTGCAATTGAAACATATAGGTGGCTGGACAAAATCGAAGCTATGTTGGATATCAGCGAATTCAAGCTTGAGCATATGGTGAGATTTGCTTCCCAATCCCTCAAGGGGCCAGCACTGGAATGGTGGAAAACGATCATTCAGTCTTGGGCAGGAATGTTGTTGGTAGAATGAACTGGTCTGAGTTCAATGAACTAATCACCAACAAGTACCGCCCGATCAATCAATTGGAGAAACCAGAGGCCGAATTTCTGAGTTTGGAGATGAAAGGCCCGAACTACACTGAATACATCAGCTGATTCCTGGCATTGTCTCGAATGGTACCACACTTGGTGATGCCCGAATCTAAGGGTGTAGCCCGCTTCATTTAGGGATTACACCCAATGGTTAGAGGCATGGTCCGGTCTTCCAGGCCTGCGACCCTACAAGTTGCAGTGGATTTCACCAGCAGACTAACTGATGACCTAGTTTGTACCGGCTGGACTGTGCACGGAAGGACCGAGGATAGAAGGAAGGTAGTAGAAGAGAAAAGGAAATGGTTTGATGCTAGGAAGGTGGTCGGTAGCAGTGGCAGTTGAAGTAAAAGGTCCAATGAAAAGGCAAGACGAAATGACCATGGTGGAAAGGCTAGGAGGCTGTATCCAGGCACGAGCCCCTTCTGTAATAAATGCAAGCTTCATCATCAAGGGGAGTGCAACCCCATGCCTTGTTTTTAGTGCAAGAGACCTGGTCATCTGATTAAAGACTGCACTTATCACCTTGGAAAGCAATGCTATGAGTGCGGAGATCCAGGGCATATGAGGAACAAATGCCCCAAGCTAGCAAGAGACAAAGACACTCGACCTAACAAGCCCAAGGGAAGAGCATTCGTGATGGATCTGAACGGTGCTCGTAAAGAGCCTAACGTGGTGAATGGTACGTTTCTCATAAACAATCATCTTGCTACCATTCTATTTGATACAGGGGCAACTGCTAGTTTTGCATGTACTACTTCTAGGCCTTTGATTGGTTCGACTGCTTGTACTTTAACCGAAACATTTATAGTAGATCTAGCTGACGGTAATATAATAGAAACTAACGAAATTATCAAAATTGAAAATTGGTCTTAGAGGGTAACTCCTGATATAGATCTAATGTAAGGCCCCATTCCCGGGACGCTTACAAACTGGACCGTCATCGCATAAATCACATTTTAAAACATACATTACTGTTGCAGCGGAATTTAAAAAACTTTCATTAATAATTAAAACACATGTCATTCATTATATTACAACATTCGTTTTCATATTAAAATACAATGGCATGTTAAAATATAGATGCCATCCTCAAAATGCTCCCAGTAGCTTATGCATCCATGCCTACAACTCCTCAGCATCAACAAAATACCCGCCAACTATCATGCATACAAAAAGTCAGCGACGCTGAGTGAGTTCTAGTTTTTATAATAAAATACTTTACTTCTACCCGCCAACTATCATGCATACAAAAAGTCAACATGAGTTCTATTTTATAATAAAATACTTTACTTCCTTTAAAAACTAGTCTTCACATCATCCGTGGTTATACATCATACATACACTCATTATGTATTCTTCATTTGTTTCGTTCTTTCCTACTTCTATCGTTTTCATTCTTTTATTTAGTTTCATATTCTTACTTTCGTTCACACTTTTCATTGTCTTTTACTTTCTTTTCTCTTATTTTCTTTTCATACTTTACGTTCGTCAGTTGTCATACATCATACATACATACTGATAATAATAATTGTTATTATTATCTTCATCATCGTTCGTTCATTTAGTCATTCCTCCACTCATTACTCATCATTACTCGAATCTTGTCTCATGCAATATCCTCGACTCATGCTCGAAAGCTGATGCTGTGTCGGGGCCTGTACACAAACCCCCGACTCATGTCCGAAGACTGACATAACACCGAGATACGCGACAAAGATCCCATCTCGTATGCAACACCCCCGACTCATGTCCGAAGACTGATACTGTGCCGGGGCCTATAATCAAACCCTTGACTCATGTCCGAAGACCGACACAGTACCAGAGCGTGCAACAAGACCACATCTCCTTCACACGTCATTCTATCTCATGCAATACCCCCGAATCATGTCCGAAGACTGATACTGTGCCGCGGCCTATAAACAAACCCCCGACTCATGTCTGAAGACTGACACAGTACCGGGGTACGCGACACGGATCTTCATCATCCGTCACTTCCATACTCATTATTCGTTATCTCATGTGTTCGTTCATTATCGTACGATATCGTATTTGTTCGTTTCATACTTTATCATTATCTTTCACTTCATTACATAATACTTTACGTTCATTCATTTATTCGTTCATACCTCATACCATGTAAAGTCATACATAATGTATTACAAAACATAATATGTATGTTTTGAAAACTCTTTAGCGAAGAAAGATAGCATATCACTTACACACAAACACATCATAATCATCACCACATCACCATGCACACATCAAGCATAAACCATCATATCATAACAAGGCCTATCTCCCCATTCTACTACTTAAAACCACTTTAAAAATCCTAAGTAAAAAATAGGCGCATGGGACTTTTCAGGCGCATGAGCATAAAAATTCTAAGTGTAAAACAGTCTGGGCGCGTGGGAACTATTTGGGCACATGAGCCCTGTTTGGGCGCTTTACCACTATGCAGGCGCATGACACTTAGTCGTTTTTGCAACTTGGGTGCATGGAAACTATTTAGGCACATGTCCAACACTTAGGCGCATGGGCACTTTCTGGGCGCATGGCAACTATTTGGGCGCATGACCTTAGACTCATGGGAACACTTAGGCGCATGAGCACCCTTAGGCACATGGGATCATTCTGAAATATTTTCTATGCTACATGCAACACCCGATTATCATTCTAACACTGCCCAAACACAGATCTAACATACTAAGGCTCTTAAACATTCTAACATCCATTTCTTGGCCATAATCAAACTCTAAAACATACGTACACATATTATTTTCGAACATAAAGCTGTAAACCCACGGTTTCTTTTAAAAACATTTACTTGGTATGCATAATAGCCCCAAACACTTTAAAATCAGTAAAAAAAGGGTTCTAGAAACTCACCTGAAGCAAATCTTCAAACAAACACTTCCACAAGCAAGCTCAACTTCAAATTCTCGAACACGAACTCTAAAACACCAAGAATTCGGTTAACCGCTTGTGAATTCGGTTGAAACCGAACTTATACTAAGGAAAACTCACCTTTTTGTAGCTTCTTTCTCCTTCTCTCTCTAGAACAGAGAGTTCTTCTTCTTCTTCTTCCTTCTTCAACCGAGACCAAAAAGTAGATCCACTTTAAGTGGGCGGCCATACCCTTTAAATTCTTAAAATAATAAGGTTTTGTACTTTGTACACTTTGGCCCCCTCCACTTTTGTTCATTTTCCCTTCTTGCAAGATACTTTTCATTTTCTCTTCTTTTAAATAAAATTCGGGGTTTTACATCTAATGCCTATTAAATTAGGAGGTTTTGACGTAGTAGTAGGAATGGATTGGTTGGCTAAAAATAGGGCTGAAATCGTGTGTGATGAGTGTTTGCTTAAGATAGCAATAGCCAGAGGGAGATGTTGGTAGTCCATAGAGACAGAAACCAACCGCATTGTCCTATGATATCCTACCTAAAAGCAACTAAAAACCTCAAGAAAGGACACACGACGTTTATAGTTTATATTATGAAGGCCAAAAGGGAAAAGAAGATTGAAGACATACCTGTGGTGTCTGAGTACTTGGAAGTATATCCCGAAGACTTACCAGGACTCCCTCCGACCCGACAAGTCGAATTTTAAATTGATCTAGTACCTGGCGCCGCACCGGTGGCCAAAGCACCTTATCGACTAGCTCTGCCCGAAATGAAGGAGCTGATGCTACAAATCCAAGAACTACTTGATAAGGGGTTCGTTAAGAAGAAGGATGGAACACTACGAATGTGTATCGACTATCGGGGACTGAACAAACTTACCGTAAAGAACCGATATCCTCTCCCCAGAATTGACGACTTATTCGATCAATTGCAAGGAGCTAGCTATTTCTCTAAGATAGACTTAAGGTCGGGATACCACCAATTGAAAATAAAGGAAGAAGACATTCCCAAAATAGCCTTCAGAACCAGGTATGGACACTATGAGTACCTAGTCATGCCTTTCGGATTGACTAACTCGCCCGAGCATTCATGGATCTCATGAACCGTGTGTGCCGCCCATACCTAGACAAGTTGGTGATTGTATTTATCGATGATATCTTAATCTACTCTCGAAGCAAAGAGGAACATGAGGAGCATCTCCGATTAATCCTTGAACTACTCAAGAACGAACGACTATAAATTCTCCAAATGCGAGTTTTGGATACGTGAAATCCAATTTCTTGGGCACATAGTGAAAACGGATGGAATCCAGGTGGATCCAGCAAAAATAGAAGCTATCAAGAACTGGAAGATTCTAGAAACTCCTACTGATATTAGACAATTTCTTGGTTTCGCTGGTTACTACAGGAGGTTTATCAAAGATTTCTCTCGAACAGTACAGCCACTAACTGCTTTGACCAAGAAGGATACAACTTATGAATGGGGAAAAGAACAAGAAGAAGCCTTTAACCTGTTAAAGGAAAAACTTTGCAGCGCTCCTATCCTTACCCTACCAGAGGAAACTAAGGACTTTGTAGTTTATTTCAACGCCTCGCGTCAAGGTTTTGGTTGCGTATTAATGCAGCGGGAAAAATTGATCGCGTACGCGTCCAGATTGCTAAACGAGTATGAAAGGAATTACAGGACACACGATTTGGAGCTAGGTGCAGTGGTGTTCGCACTTAAAATGTGGAGACACTACCTCTACAGTACTAAGTGTATTATCTACACTGATCACAAAAGCCTGCAACATATTCTGGAT
This sequence comes from Flaveria linearis, assembly GCA_024085815.1. Classification (NCBI taxonomy): domain Eukaryota; kingdom Viridiplantae; phylum Streptophyta; class Magnoliopsida; order Asterales; family Asteraceae; genus Flaveria; species Flaveria linearis. Next base: position 31,410,226 of record CM044003.1, on the reverse strand, counting down.
CAGAAGATTTTGAACATGCGTCAGAGGAGATGGGTAGAACTATTAAGTGACAACGAATGTGAGATACGCTACCATCCTAGAAAGGAAAACATCGTGGCCGATGCCCTGAGCAGAAAGGAAAGGAAAAAACCCCTTCGTGTTCGTGCGCTAAGGATGAGCGTGTACACTAGCCTTGTCGCTAGATTGAAAGAAGCACAAGAGGAAGCCCTCAAGGAGAATAAGCTGCCCGGGGAGATGTTAACAAGGATGGAGAAGCGTTTGGAAGTTGAAAAAGATGGATTGCACAAATGTGAAGGAAGGACATGGGTGCCTAACCATGTTAGAATTAAGGATATGATTTTGGACGAGGCCCAGAAATCAAGATATTCGGTTCACCCAGGAAGCGATAAGATGTATCAAGACTTAAAAAAAACTTTTCTGGTGGCCCGGATTAAAGAAATCTATTGCCACCTATGTGGGGAAATGTTTGACATGTGCAATGGTAAAGGCTGAAAACCAAAAACCATCGGGAACCCTACAGCAACCCGAAATCCCGGAATGGAAATGGGATAACATCACCATGGATTTTGTCATGAAACTACCAAGAATGTCTCGCGGTCATGATGCCATTTGGGTAATCATGGATAGGCTTACCAAAGCAGCCCATTTCTTACCAATTCAATAGGACTATGAGATGTCAAAGTTAGCCCGAATATACATTGATGAAATAGTAACTCGGCATGGAGTGCCGCTCTTGATTATCTTGGACCGCGATAGTCGCTTCACATCACGATTTTGGAGATCTCTCCAATAGGCTCTGGGGACCCGTCTCGACATAAGCACCGCGTATCACCCTCAAACTGACGGACAAAGTTAGAGAACCATTCAAACTTTAGAAGACATGCTGAGAGCTTGCATAATCGACTTTGGTGGAAGCTGGGATAATCACCTTCCCCTAGTACAATTCTCCTACAATAATAGTTATTACATGAGCATAAAAGTAGCCCCGCATGAGGCTCTATACGGCAGGAAAGTTGATCACCATTAAGTTGGATAGAGATAGGTGATAGCCAAGTGATGGGACCTGACATCATTATGGAAACCATGGACAAAATAGTTAAGATTAAGGAACGACTTAGTACAGCCAGAGATCGTCAAAAGAAATATGGTGACAGAAGACGAAAGTTGCCGGAATTCCATGTGGGTGATAAAGTGATGTTGAAAGTTGCTCCGTGGAAGGGAGCTTTGAGGTTTGGCAAGAAGGGCAAGCTAAGCCCAAGATATACCGGACCATTTGAAATACATACATGACACCTTTGATGTATCAAATTTGAAGAAGTGTCTGGTATACAAAGCCTTAAAATTGCCGTTGAAGGAAGCAAAAATAAATGACAAACTAAATTTTATTAAGGAGCCTATAGAGATTATTGATCAATTGGTCCAGAAACTTAGGCGAAGCCGCATACCCAAGGTAAAAGTGAGATGGAAATCCAGGCGAGGACCCGAATTCACTTGGGAGTGAGAAGATGAAATGAGGAAGGAATATCCGCACCTCTTTAAAGCCCACCTGTCCAAAGTCTAATTGAAGCAAAAATTTCAGGACGAAATTTCCTAAACGGAAGGAGAATGTAACAACCCCTCCTCGACCCCAAGATGAGTTGAGACTTGTGCCAAATATTTAAGAAGGCATTTTTCTAAGTCATGCGCCTGAACAGTGCCCATGCGTCTGGATAGTGCTCATGCACCTGGACAGTGCTCATGCGCCTGGACAGTGCCCATGCGGCTAAGTCTTGGGCGTTTCAGTAGTGCTCATGCGCCCACATAGTTGTCATGCGCCTAAGTCTCATGCGCCCCAACAGTGGTCATGCGCCTAAACAGTGGTATTGCGCCTAGAATTTTTCTTATGTATTCGTGTATATATTTAACTTATAATTATTTTTCCACATTTATGTTACATCTGTTATTGGTATTTAACCATATAGAAAATGATTTTTTATAGAAACTATCTTTTGTCTGATTATTGAGACAATTTGGGTGTTTTTGATCACTTAGACAATTCCGCATGCGGTTTATGTGCCCATGAACATCCGTAGTTAACAAACATAATAATAATAATAGAATACAAATAAAACAACTAAAACTCATTATTCTCCATGCCCAAGACCACCAACCATAATGCACGTTGTGACACCCTATAAACAACTTTAACACTCCACCTCTTCTCTTCTTTCTATACATGCAAACCCTCTATTTCATATCACTCACTCGCTTTCTTTCTCTCGGATCTTCTCCCTTCAACTGAAACACACACACACATACTATTCTCACTATCCTCTAGCAAGAACAAGAAGTTCCAGCCATGATTCGAAGATCTTTTGCTCATTCTAGCCTTCCAAACCATTAAACATGTAAGTAACATGAACTCATATCAACTAAACCTTAATAAACTCATCCTTGTTTTAATGTAAACAGTACTCTTGTTTGTTCTAATAGAAAACTCGCGGCCATAACCTCATGTTTGTGGACTCTAACATCACACAAGGTACTCCTCCTTGTAAACCCATGAGCCTAAGGTTCGATATACAAGGATTTCTACCTTGAAAACCCTCTTTTTATGTACTATTGCACCATCCATCATCTTGAATTGTAAACCCTTCCAACCAAAGTTACAAACATGCTTTAAAATAGTAAATGAACATCCTTATAGTCTAATTTGAAAGCTACAAAAGTGATTAGGTGATGTTTGGGGTACGGTTTATAGGGTTTACACAAGTGTAAAAAGTATAAATCATTAAGTAAATACAACATAAATATGATACATAGTATACCCGAGGGATATGATGTATTTTTCAGCTGTTTAGTGATGTTAAATGGGGGCAAATTAGTGATGAAGGCTGAAAATATCAAAAGAATAATATACTAGGCAAAACAAGCTCATTCTGTGACCCGAAATATGGAAATAACTCAAGAAAACTATCCATAACATGAAGAACTTAGAGCCTAAGTATTTTTAGGTCTTTGAATAATTATTTTAGTAATAGAAATCGAATTTGGTGAATTTTGAGGTTAATAGGTAATTTCTATGAATTTATTTATTAAAAGTAAACGTAACCGATAACTAGAAACTTGTGATGTAAACTTCACCAAGTAGGATTTGAGATTTTAGGATTCTAACAGGCTCAAATATGCTATAAAAAGCTTAAGGAAATATTAGGGGTCAAAAATTGTAGAGAGACAAACTTTGGGGTAGAAATTATAAATTTTAAAACTTAAGGGGCGAAAGTGTAAATTCTACGTTCTAACCAAGAGAGATCCCAGGAACTTTTATAGTGGCACATTCTTTCCTATACTACCATGGATGCTACAACAAGTAAATCAAGATGAGAATTTAGAGGAACAAGAACAAGAGGCTCCTGTGGATGAGCCTGTTCAAGAAGAAGAGCAAGCTAGTCTCACAGGATCTCAGCCTCTAGTTTGATCAATTAGGTTGTATTCGTAGTGGATTTAGTAAAAGAATTAAACAAACAAGCAAGAACACAATAGATTTAGCAATAAAAACAGTAAGTTATAGAGAAAGATAGAAGTTCTGCAAAAGAGAATATTTCATTCAATGCATGCTTCGACAGCGGCTACAATTAGGTCATCTTCCTTATATAGGAAAGAATGATGTCAGCTGATGTCACTTGACAGTGACATCACTGAAGATGTCACAACAGCTGACATCTTCTTACAAAATGCTAAGTGTCAAACTATTACAAGAACTGAAAAGAAACTACTGATAACTACAACGACTGAAGAACAAACTCTTCAGTCGTTTTACAAACTACTGAAACATAAAAAGAAACAACTGAAAAGGAAACCATCACAACAACTGAAGAATACTTCTTCAGCTATCGTGACAAACTCTAAAGCTTCAGCACTTGTCTTTAGACTTTGACTTCAGTTGTTTCATCAGATGATGACTTCAGTAGTTGTCATCAGCTGATGTCTTCAGTCTTTGTCTTCAGTCTTTGTGTATCAGCTGTTGATCTTCAGTACTTCAGTCTTCAGCTATTGATCTTCAGTACTTGAGTCTTCAACACTTGAAGCTTTAGTACTTGAGTTCTTCAGTACTTGATGCTTCAGTAGATGAGTCTTCAGTACTTGAAGTCTTCAGCTGTTGGTCTTCAGTTCTTTAATCTTCAGCTGTTGTAGTCTTCAGTCTTTGTCAAACTACTGATGAAGCTTTCAGCAGTTGTTGTGATGCCTTGTGGGACTTAGAGGTTTTTCTGATCTGGCTCATTGGTTCTTTTGGTCCAACATACTCCCCCTGAACTAATGCAGCCAAAACCTCTAAGTTATTTATTGTCCCACTTATTAATGGCAGTATGATTGGTCTTTTTCCTTCTTGATCAGCTTAGAAGATGACCCAATTAAGCACTGGCCTGGGAAGAGGTCTCTGAGATTTTGTTGGCATAGTATGGATGGGAACCCTGTCTTGGGGAACTGGACACAGGGCTGTTGTCCCATCCATGAGACCTACTTCCCAACTATGAGCCTGTAGGATTCTCTGGTGTAGGCTTCTAAAAATATTACTTGTTCCTTCATGGTGAGATTCTCTGCCTCACCTTCAAAGAATCCTTCAGGCCCATAGAGCTCTGAGATGTATTTGGCCTATTTACCATTTTTTAGCTCCATAGTTGTTATAGCCCTATAGGCGAATTCATCAAGGTGATTACCCTCTAAGAACAACTGGAACTCATTTCTCCTAAGATTCTTAAACCTCTTGTAGACTAACCCTTTTTAACCACCCAATTCTCCAACATCTTTTGTGGTGGGAGGTTAGCCTGATAGGTTTTCTTAAAATCTTCTATGATCTCCGAGGGTGATACTATAATGGCCAAAGAGATCACTTCACCTATAATCTTTTTGATTTGGCCATTGTATCTCAGTGGAATATCTTTCTTAATAATCCTGTGAGACACCCTGGGATCAGGCCAAATACTCACTTTGTCCTTTTGAAATTGATATGTATGCCTTAAAGTGAATAATCCCAGAGCTTGTTTCCTCATATTCATAATTGATGAGGAAGCAGCATAAGCTTTATCAACTCTTTTCAACAGGTCATCATCATGTAGCTTATGCTGCTGTTCTTCTTCAATCTTTACCCTCACATTTTCCATCTGTGAGGTGGGAGTGATGGGCATAGGTTTGGCCTTAGGCAAGGTTAGGACTGCAGAGAGAGGCAGCCTATCTTCTTCCTCATCATCCTCTTCTTCTTCTTCTTGTAGCCTCAACACCCTTCTCTTCTTCTTCAAGGGTGCATCATCGGCTATGGGTTTTGATGGTGAGGGGGTTGGTTTTGTGGGTTGTGTTTGGGTTTGTGTTGGTGTGGTAGATTGGGCAGGCTGTGCTAGCAGTTTGGATATGAGTGAAGGTTTGGTTTGTTTTGCTAGCACAGTCCTGTTCCCAGCATCGGTTTCAGTGAGGGCTTCTATGACCAGTCCCTTAGTGAATTCCCTAGCCGAACAGATCTTGGTGGCTATAGCCAAGATGCTATCCCTGGTCCATGACTTAACATCCAGGACTGGTCTCCCTAGGTACTTCGAAATGAACCTTGTCATAGCCTCATATCTCTCTCTTTCCTCTTGGCTATAACAGGTCCATTAGTAATCAATCTCTTTCATCTCCAATTTTCTTATCTCCTGATCTAGCATAGCAGTGTCAGTGTCAAAGCCTTGCCTGAACAGCTGATCAATGATGCTGTCCATTGATCGGCTATGTTCAGCATCAGCCTCCTTGACAAGGACAGCTAGATCAGTCTCCCTCTCCTTCTCTCCCTTCTTCTTCTTGTAAGTGACATGAAAGTCTTTTTGACTTTCAGCCACTTTAATCAATTCTGCTCTCTCCTCCCTCTCCTTCTCCTTCCCCTTATTGGTCTCCACCACCAACTCCCTCTCGTTTTCCACCTCCACCTCCACTTCTTTCTCCTTCACTTCCTCCTCTACTCTCTTCCTCTTAGCTTTTACTGATGTGTCCCCCTTTTTGGTTGCATTGGTTGTAAGGGTTTGACTATCAGAAAGCGATTTGGCCATAACAGCTTCCATCAAGGGCTGTATTGTAGAGGGAAGCCTCTCATCCAGGGTTTTGATCATAATATCAGTGATCATGGGTGTGATGAGAGGCAAGGATTGTTGAAAGATAGCAGCTAATTGCTCAGGGGGGTTTTGTCCTTGAGAACTAGTACCAGAAGTAGGGGCAGGTGGCTGAGTTTGTGGGAGTGGCTGTGTGTATGTGAGACCTTCAGGTGAAGGTGCCATCTGTGGGTGTATGGTGGCAGATGGACTTAATTCTTGAGAGAATTTGGCAAGTAGCTCTTTGAGTCTACTCACTTCCTCCTCAAGAATGGTGTTTTGAGCAACTACATCGTAGAAGAAGCTCAGGTCATCATCAGTGGTAACTGAATCACCTGACCTCCTGACTGAGTCAGGATGTACATGCGCTGAGTGTGGCTCAGTGTTCGCATGTTGCCCTTGTTCTTGGTTCTGGGGACTTCCAACCTCCGGATTGGATCCATCATCGGCAGTTGCCTCTGGTGAGGTCTTATAGATGGTACCAGCTTCTTCCTGCTCATGTGCTGATGCGGGGGAAGTGGCAACCTCACCAGATTGTCCTATCTCCGTAGCCACACTTGGAGAGGAGACATTTGATTCTCTGTGTTGTGGGCTCCCATCAACACTTGTATCCACCCTCTCTTTGGTTGGAGTTTTCCCAGTTATGATTGGTTCCTGGGGAGAGGGTGGAGTGTTAAGATGGGTTAACACTTCTACAATAATTAATGTAGGGCTTTTAGGGGCGGTTGCAGTGGGAGATGGGGTAGAAGCAGTATGCACTAGGGGAGATTGGTGCATTTTAATGGCAACCTCCTCAATTGAGAAAGGTTTCAGATGTGTAGGTTCCCCAAAAATGGTTGCTTCAGGCTCCTGTAGAGAGGATGCCTGAGCGGTTGTGGTTGGTGGAGTCGTGGTGATTGCTGGGAGAATCGTACCAGCAATCACTTCCTGCCTTTGTTGTGCAGGGGCATCCTCAGGGGACTCATCTCCCTGAGTAGCCTTTTTGGTTTTCTTGGGTTTGGGTTTGGTGGGGACTTTGTACTTTGAGGTGGAGGTTGTGGGTTCCAGCTGCGTGGGTTTTCGCAGCTTGGCAGCCTTTTTCAACGTTTGGTCTGTGTTGTGCCTGGAGTATACCTCAGGCAATATAGCCATGGCAGGGACTCCAGTGCCAACTAGTCCCTCAGCTTGTAGCTGGTTCTCTATCATGGCCATTATGAACCGTGGATATAAAATCCAACGGTTTGCAAAAGGTTTTATGGCCATGTCCTTGAGTTCCAAGGATAGAGTATAATACCTGCTGCCACCTTGTGGACATTTGATCCCATGATGATGTCTTCGAGGCTAAGCAAACGTTTACCATGTGAAAGATAAGTCGTTCAGGATCATGGAAATGTTTCTTCAGCAGGGTAGAGGCAGATAGGTCACCCTGATAGTCATAGTGTGCAAAAGCAAGATCAGTGGTGCCTTTTAGATAGTCGGTGGGGAAGGTGGCATCATCTAATTTTAGGGTTTGTCGGATGATTGCGGGATTGATGACCACCTGTTTGGTGTTAACGAACGACTGGAGAGAGACCTCGGCGTCGTTCTCTCCAGTTTACAGGGTAACGTTCGTCCAGAACTGGGTAAGTGAATCGGCATAAATGGTAGGATTTAGTAGAAAGGCCGTTCGGTAGGGTGAGTTGACCATAAGATCTATAGCATGATGAAATTTGGTCCAGAAAGGCGATTTTGTGAGGTATGCGACACAGTTGTGTCGTGGCTTTAGTTGCATGGTCGCCATTAATGGTGTGTGGGAGGTTTCAGAGTTTTTGAAATTTTAGGTCAAGTGAGAATGAAAAACTCTGAAGGTTGGGTTGGGTATTTATAGGGTATGGAAACGGCTGAAAGAAAACGACTGTAGGTTTTGGTGTTAGTCATCAGTTGTTGAAACTACTGATGACATGGTTTTAACCTTCAGAGGTTGTAACATCTGAGGACTTGGTGTTAGTCATCAGTAGTTGAAACTACTGAGACCTTGGTTTTGACCTCCAGATGTTGTAAACGACTGAAGACCTGTTAGACATTAGTAGTTATAAACTACTGAAGACATATCTTCATACGTTGTAAACAACCGAAGACTTGGTGTTAGTCATCAGTAGTTGTAAACTGCTGATATTAGTAGTTGTAAACTACTGAAGACATGGTCTTGTCTTCAGTTGTAAACAACTGAGGACTTGGTGTTAGTCATCAGTAGTTGTGAAACTACTGAAGACGTGGTTTTGTCCTTCAGTTGTTTGGATATGAAACAGCAGATGTTGGTATTAGCTGAAGAGTAAAGTTACTCATCAGCTGTTGCCGTCAATTCAGTTGTTTCATTCTGACCTCCACATTTACTCATCAGCTCTTTGGCTGACTTTCAGCTGTTTCATTGGCCTTCAGCTCTTGTGAATATTTATTCCTCAGCTCTTGTGATCAGATGTTCATAAGTGCTGATGAAATAAATTATTCTTCAGAGCTTGTGAACAAATTTTGCCTTCAGTACTTATGTGTAATATTGCACATCAGTACTTCTGAACAAAATTTGTTCTTCAGTACTTATTTGTTTGAAAATTAGACATCAGTAGTTATAACCACATCAGTAGTTATAACTACATCAGTTGTTTTCAACAAATAGTATACTTCAGTACTTTGAAGCAGTTTAGTCTTAGTAGTTATAAAAATATTGAAGACTAAATTACTCATCAGTACTTATTTTTGACCTTTGCATAATAATGCTCATCAGTACTTGTGAACTGAGAGCATCAGTATTAGTCAAATTATTCTAGCTCCAGCATATCAAGCCTTAGTACCAAATTTTGAAATGTGGCACTATCTAAAGGCTTAGTAAATATGTCTGCAAGCTAATCAGCACTAGGCACAAACTTTGGATCAATCAGACCTTTTTCATAGCAATCTCTAATAAAATGATGTCTGTTCTTAATATGTTTGGTCCTAGAGTGCTGGACTGGATTTTTAACAATACAAAGAGCTGAAGCACTATCATTAATAATAGAGCCTTAGTCTCTGTAATGCCATAATCCAAGAGTTGATTCTGAAGCCAGAGTATCTGGGATGTACAGCTTGCAGCAGCAATGTACTCAGCTTCAGCAGTGGATGTAGCAATTGAAGTTTGTTTCTTACTCTGCCAAGAAACTAAACAATTGCCTAGGAATTGGCAACCACCAGAAGTGGATTTTCTGATGACTTTGCATCCTGCATAGTCACTATCAGAGAAAGCAACTAATTTGCAAGAATGCTCAGTAGAATACCAAAGACCTAGTGATTGGGTACCTTGCAAATATCTAAAGATCCTTTTGACTGCAATCAAATGGGATTCTTTAGGTGTAACCTGAAATCTAGCACAGGCACATGTTGCAAACATAATGTCTGGTCTAGAAGCTGTAAGGTACATCAAGGACCCAATCATATATCTGTAAAGGGTTTCATCAACCGCTTTACCTTTCTGATCAACATCCAGTTGTGTGGTACTGCTCATGAGAGTAGAACAGGGCTTATAGTTTTGTAAATCAAACTTATTCAACAGATCTTTTGTATATTTGGACTGATGAATAAAGATACCATCAGCCCTTTGTTTGATTTGCAAACCTAGAAAGAACTGTAATTCCCCCATAGCACTCATTTCAAACTTTTGCTTCATTAGCTTAGTGAATTCATCACACAACTGTGGATCAGAGGATGCAAAAATTATATCATCAATATAAATTTGAACAAGTAGCTTATGCTGTCCCACATTCTTAATGAATAAAGTTTTATCAATGGAGCATCTAGTGAAATAATTCTATAGACGAAAATTAGATAATGTTTCATACAGGCTCTAGGAGCTTGTTTCAGCCCATAAAGAGCCTTATCAAGCTTATACACCCAATCAGGATGTTTATTGTCCTCAAAACCTGGTGGTTGACACACATAAACTTCCTCTTTTATTTTACCATATAAAAATGCACTTTTGACATCCATTTGATAAACTTTAAGATTGTGAAAGGCAGTATAAGCTAAGAACAATCTAATTGCCTCCAGTCTGGCTACAGGGACAAAGGTTTCATCATAATCGATGCCTTCCTCTTGTGCAAACCCCTGGACAACCAGCCTGTCCTTGTTCTTAACAATTTGGCCCTTTTCATCAGTTTTGTTCCTAAACACCCATTTAGTGCCTATTGCACACTTACCTTGTGGTAAAGGAACAAGCTCCCACATTTGCTGTTTTCTGAACTGAAGAAGCTCAGGCTGTATTGCTTCAACCCATCCATTGTCTCTTAAGGCAACATGATAATTCTTTAGCTCTTGCTGACTGATGAAGAGAGCATAGAAGCAGAAACTGGACAATTTACTTCTAGTTGAAACTCCAGCATTGATATCACCAATGATTTGAGACGTTTGGTGATTCTTTAGCTCTTGATAGACTATAAGATCAGTGCAAGTGTTTGTAGGACCTTCAGAAGCAACAGATGGTGATGAAGATTCTTGAAACCATGTAGGAGATGGCAGCTCAAATGAAGTAGAGCATGCAGAAATCTCATCAGCATTTGTTGTGGATGGAGCTGCTCAAGCTACAGGAGCATCAGGTTTAGTGGACTCAGGCAGATGGTCACTAAACCTGAAAAGGTGAGTACTGGCTACATCATCATCAGTACCACCAGGTGGAGAACTGTTGACAGGAACAACAGCTGGAGGTTGATAAGAAACATATTGCAGTATGTCCAAATCAAACAACTCCACAGGCTTTTGTGGAATCTTGTCCTTTGGAGATTCATTGAACTTCACATGCAAAGTCTCTTCAACCGCAAAGTCTCTTCAACCATCTTTGTCCTACAGTTGGAAACTCTGTATGCCTTGCAAGTTGATGAATAACCAACAAAATACCCTTCATCCACCTTTGAAGCAAACTTCTGGAGTGGATTGCTTGTGTTGAGAATGAAACAAGGACACCCAAAGGCTGTAAAGAAGGAAATCAAAGGAGCCAAATGATGGAGTACTTCATAAGGAGTCTTCATCAACCTCTGATTCACTAATTCTCTATTCTACACATAGCAAGCTGTGTTGACAGCTTCAGTCCAAAAGGTCAGTGGCAATCCTGAGTCAGCCAGCATTGACCTTGCAGCTTCAATGAGGGTCCTATTCTTTCTCTCAACCACTCCATTTTGTTCAGGGGTCCTTGGAATGCTGAACTGCCTTTTAATTCCCTTTGACAGGTAGAAGTCATCAAGTGTGTGATTTCTAAACTCTGTTCCATTGTCACTCCTCACACACTTGACCTGAAGGGAATACTGCTTCTCCACAAATAACACAAAGTTCATTATAGCTTTTGCAGCTTCATCTTTGGAGTGCAAGAAGAAAGTCCATACAAATCTGGAGTAATCATCCACAATTACCAGACAGTATTTCTTCTTTGCCATGCTCATCACTCTGACAGGACCAAAGAGATCCATGTGCAAGAGTTGCAAGTAGGCAGTGGACTTTGGTTCTTCTATTGGAGGGAATGAGACTTTGTGTTGTTTTCCCTTTAAGCAAGCAGTGCAGTTGTCTTCATATTTGAACTCCTTCAAAGGCAACCCTCTTACTAAACCATGGCTTATCAGCTGATTTATGTTTTTGAGATTAACATGCCCCAGCCTTCTATGCCATAGAGTAGATTCTTGAGGAGAAGCCTTGGAGAATAGGCAAGGATGGCCTTTTATAACTATTTTCTTGGAAAGATCTAGGGCATATACTCTTTCTGTCCTGTTGGCCTTCAGCAGAGTATATTCATCCAACAACTTGTCAATCAAACTCAGAACTTTAGATGACAGAATCCGACAGTTCTGGCTTGTGAAAAGGGCAACATGGCCTTTATCACACATTTGACTGACACTCAAGAGATTGTACTTGAGATTCTCCACATGGTTAACATCATCAAACCTTATTTCCCCATTAGAAACAAAGCCTTTTCTAATGATGTAACCTTTTGCATCATTGCCAAAGGAAACAAATCCCTTCTTTCCTTGAGAGTAGTCATTAAGAAGAGAGCTGCTTCCTGTCATGTGCATGGATCCTCCACTGTCTACATACCAGATGCTTCTTTGGCATGTTAAAGAACCCTGCAATCATCACAACAAGTTAGTTAGTTTTAGAGACCAAAACCTTTTTGGTTTTAGGTCTGTTCTCATCAATAGAAGCAACACTAACTAGTTGGTGATGTGTGACAGCCTGAGGTGAAGGAGATGGTGTAGAAGAGGAATCCTTTGGTTTGGATTTCCTTTTCTGTGGTTTTAACACAGGAGCATCTAATTGGTTGACTCTTCCCATTAGATGTTGAACCATCATCACCAGTTGTGTCTGATTTTATGATAAAGCTTTCCGCTCTTCAGACACATTAGTGCTTGCTTGAGATGGACTCCTGTGTTGCACCATCTTCTTTTGAGTAACCTCAGCTATTGCCTGATTAACCCCTACCTTCTTTTTGGATTTCTTTTCGGGCTTAGGGGTTTCAGGTTTTGATGTTGCCAGTACAAACTTGGTTTCAAACTCATTTATCATTTTATTCATTTGCTCTTTAATTTTCTCCTTTTGTTTGAGTCTAGAACCCCTTTTGTACCAGCAATCATCAGTAAGATGATTGAACAAGCCACATATCTCACATGGCTTCTTCTTCATCTTATGTTGATCATCTACTAAAGAAGATGAAACTACTGAAGACTTGTTCTTCAGCTGTTTGCTGTCAGTACTTGCATTCCTGACATCCTCTTCAGTAGTCTTCAAACCCTTTCTACTGGCAGTTTTCTTCTCTTCAGTACTTGCAGTAGTTGAGGTTTGAACTTTAGGTGTTATCACTTGCTCTCCAGTACTTTCAGTACTTCTAGAGACAACACCTGAGTTGATCAACTTGTTGATCATGTGACAGTCAGCATTTGAACCATCAGCTGTTTTAGCCTCAGCTGATTGGTTTTGGGAGCAATTAATGCTGACTTCTACCTCTGATAATGCTGTATCAGATAGTAGGTCACATGATGAGAAGGATTGGTTATTGCTCTCTCCATCAGATTCTACTTCTGCTCTTGAAGTAAAATCTGTAGGAGGAGCAGTGTGATTATAACCAATGCCAAACTTCACATTTGAAGCTGATTGCTTACTAAGAAGCATTTCAAAACCCTTTCAGGATTGCACCCATCGGTCATACTCTACCTGGGTGGCTGCAAGTGTTTCCTTGAGGTCTCTGTACTTCTCTAGAAGTACCTCTTCCCTAGCCTTATCATCTTTGATTTGACATTTAAGCTTATAAATCTCATTTTTATCATTAATCACAACCTCAAATTCAGCTTTTCTTTTGGAAATGGTTTGCTCTAGCTCAAGGTTTTTATCAATTAAAGCTACATTTGCCTCTCTAATAGAAGCAAATGCTGCTATGCATGAATCAGAACAAAGCTTGGCTTTAGCCTCAGAAGATACCTGTGATGAAGCATTGGAGGATGACCCATCAGCAGACTCCAGGGCCATGAGAGCAAGGTTCCCAAAAGGATGATCACCACCATGTTGACCAGCACCTTGGAATAGTTGTTCTTGACCAGATAAGTCATCTGGTAAACTACTCCAGTCAACAACTCCTGGGGTGAAGAAGCTGTGTTGTTGAGGTTGGGTTTGATGATAAGATTGGGAAGGTTGAGGCTCAGGGAGAGCATGTGGTTGCTGAGCAGTGGGTGCTTGAACTTGACTTGGCTGAGGCATGTAGTAGCAGGGGTATGGATATGGCATATGACCCTGAGGCACAAAGTATGCAGGTGATGCCTGTGCTAGTGATGGATGACTGGAACTGGTGGAGTGTTGCCCTTTGTGTTGTGAGCTATTACTTGGAAAAGTCACAAAGGGTGCAGAGGTGTTAGATCCAGATGATCTACACTCTCTAGCAAAGTGTCCAAGCCTCTGGCACTTGTGACACCTCAACTTGCTCTTGTCAAAACCAACTTTGGTTTTGCCAGAGAGACCAGGAAATTTCCTCCTAATTCTCTTGTAGAACTTTTAAGATCTGATATTTATCATCTGGAATGTTCTTTAAGTCCTCCATCAGAAAGCACAAGTTATTACTGCTACCTCCTGAACTACTATCAACACCAACAAAAGCATGTTCAGAATTGGTAGAGAAATCAATATACTCATCATAGGCACTCTCTGATGCAGCATATTCTGACTGTTGACCGATCAAGGCAGTATTACCTGATACAAAGTCATCAGTGATCTTGCCAAATGATGACAACTTCCTTTTTTGTTCTATCTCTCTCTCAAATGTAAGCAGTTTCCCATGAAGTTGGGTGAGAGATAGAGTGCTCAGATTTGCACTGGAGCGTAGGACAATGGTATAAGTGTCCCATCTCTCAGGCAGTGATCTGAGGAATCAGTTGTTCATCTGACTATGGTCCATGCACCACTGACTTCCAACAACCAGCACTGTTGATAGACAAGTGGTGGAGCATACGACGTTGCCTTATGTTATACTCACTCCTTACAAGCATCGGAGGCTTTGTTGAGGAGCCAGTATTGTGAGGATCGTTAGTTGGTGTCGCCATTTCAGATTTTAAGTAAATTCAAAGTAAACAAAACAGATCTAGCTCAAAACCACGAGAACCTCAAGTTTAACGGCCAGAAGCAGCAGAAACTCAATCTCTATAACTAATTCTTGCAAATTGCTAATTCGATCAAACGTAGAGAGCACAAGAGCAGTTTCAATGATCAATTGTTAAATCGATCAATGATTAACCTTGCTCTGATACCATTTGACAGGATCTCAGCCTCTAGTTTGATCAATTAGGTTGTATTCGCAGCGGATTTAGTACAAGAATTAGAACAAACAAGCAAGAACACAATAGATTTAACAATAAAAATAGTAAGTTATAGAGAAAGATAGAAGTTCTACAAAAGAGAATATTTCATTCAATGCATGCTTCGACAGCGGCTACAATTAGGTAAATCTTCCTTATATAGGAAAGAATGACGTCAGCTGATGTCACTTGACAGTGACATCAAACCGTTATTAACAAACTACTGATAACAAACTAAACTACTGAAGATGTCACAACAGCTGACATCTTCATACAAAATGCTAAGTGTCAAACTATTACAAGAACTGAAAAGAAACTACTGATAACTACAACGACTGAAGAACAAACTCTTTAGTCATTTTACAAACTACTGAAACATAAAAAGAAACAACTGAAAAGGAAACCATCACAACAACTGAAGAATACTTCTTCAGCTGTTGTGACAAACTCTGAAGCTTCAGCACTTGTCTTCAGACTTTGACTTCAGTTGTTTCATCAACTGATGACTTCAGTAGTTGTCATCAGCTGATGTCTTCAGTCTTTGTCTTCAGTCTTTGTGTATCAGCTGTTGATCTTCAGTATTTCAGTCTTCAGCTGTTGATCTTCAGTACTTGAGTCTTCAGCACTTGAAGCTTCAGTACTTGAGTTCTTCAGTACTTGATGCTTCAGTAGATGAGTCTTCAGTACTTGAAGTCTTTAGCTGTTGGTCTTCAGTTCTTTGATCTTCAGCTATTGAAGTCTTCAGTCTTTGTCAAACTGCTGATGAAGCTTTCAGCAGTTGTTGTGATGTCTTGTGGGACTTAGAGGTTTTTTCTGATCTGGCTCATTGGTTCTTTTGGTCCAACATACTCCTAGTCAACATAATGTTGATGAGCAAGCTGGCATTGCTCAAGAAGGACAGAGTCCAGTGTCACCATAAGTTGATCTAGGTGGTGATCTTCACACTGGACCTTTTATTCATGCAGCTGATATAGACTCACCATTTATGCCTACACCAATACCATCACCTCAAATATCACTAATCCCATTTCCATAAACACAACCAATCATCTCTCCACACATATCACCCATACACTCACCCCACATATCACCCATACAATCACCTCATATTTCACCAATTCATCATTCACCTACATCTCCCATTCCATCTTCACCAACTACTACTGATCCTGCTGAGTTTAGTGATTCTGCCAACTCTTTAGAGGTATCCAAATCATCATCTGATAAGGAGGATCATCAAATGTAGATGCCTGTGAGGCAAGTGACTTCAGAAGCAGCTCCCTCTGAGAGTTTTGTTGAATCAGAGGTAAATAGGCCTGATGAGAAAGATGTAATGATCTCTGAGCTTCTGAAGAAGGTAGCAAAGATGGAAAATCTCCTGAATAGAAGATCTGGTATCATTCAAGACATACTTCTGGAGTTAGATGAGAAGGAGAAAGAATTGAAAGATTTAAAAGAAAAGTATGACTCTAAAACGAAAGAAATGATCATTAACATTCTAGAGATAAAATCAGTGGTCATAGGGACACTTTGACCATCCAAACCATTGCCATGGAAGAACAAGAAGAACAGTTGAGAGAACAATCAGAGATAATCATTGATCTGCAAAAACATATAGAGACTCTTAACAAGAGAGTTTCTGAGTTGGAGCTTTTGATCATGATAAAACAATAAATGGAAGAGAAGAATGATGATAAAGGAGATGAGGATGAATTAGAGCGGAAGAGAGATGATGATAAAGATGGTAGTAATAAAAGTTCATCAGGAGAAAGTGATGAGGACTCTCCTCCTAGCAAAAAGATGAAATCCACTGACACTGCAAAAGAAGCTGAGTCTAGTGGAACAAAGCACAAAGAACAGAGTATGGCCATGGCAGTATACTCAAGTAGACTCACTGAAGAATCCAAAGCTGATGAAACTGAATTCAGTGCAATGATCAAAGCCCTTGATAGCTTCACAGCTGAGGAATTCATCATTGATGATGAATTTTAGGACCTTATTGGAGATTAAAGACAATCTACTAAGCCTATTGTTGTTATTCCTCAATCTCCAGTACCTTTGGAAAGGGAGTTGAGACTACAGATTGTACCTGCCACTACTCTAACGGATGAGCAGAAAGAGATCATTACACATCTTTGTTAAGAACAACAACAACAAGAAGAATTAGCAGCAACAGTTCAAGAAACAGAGAAGAAAGCTACTGAATTTGTGCAAAAGGCTGCTGAAGATGTGCAAAAAGAAGCTAAAATTTCTGAGTCTTGATCTGATCCCATTGTACACACGTACACTAGAAAGAGAAAATATCTTTCTGAAAAAGCCAAGGGAAAAGACCTATAGAAGAAGAAGAACCAATAAAGAAGAAACAAAAAGATGATCCTCGCAGCCATTGCTGAATGTTTGGATGAGCATGAAAGGCCGAGGCACAACTGAAAAGGAAAGCTAAATTTATTGATCTAGAGGAAGGAGAGATAGATGGAGGCTATGTGGTTGATGAACCAATAGCAAGAGAAACCCCGTAAAGATTGAGTCTTCAGTTCAAGAGATGGTAGAAACGGCTCAAATAGATGATTTGATGGTGAAGGCTATGTTTCTCATCTATCATGGTTTTGATGCAGATGAGGTGTTTGGGATGACTTATGAAGGAATGATAGCAACAAACTGTTGGACCCTTCATATGTGACTGAGTATGAAAAGACTCAAACATCCAAGTCACCAGTAGTTCTCTCATCCTCAAAAGCCAAACAGTTCGAAGCTCCTCAATCATTATATCCTGATCCCTATTCCATGACTGAGAGGGAAATGAAGGATTATCTCTCTGAACAAGGTTTCACCAAGAGAAAGCTTGGAAACATGAAGACTAACTCCTTGAGGGCTGCCATGTTAAGACTGATAAATGAAAAGAAAGATAGGCTGAAAAAGCTTGAGGAAGAGATAGTAAGGCCAAAACAAAGATCAAGGGTATCAGCCTAAGACATCCAACTCGGGCCAAAACAAAGATCAAGGGTATCAGCCTAAGACATCCAACTCACACACAAAGATCATGATTCCTTAGCACCTGTACTTCACAGAAATCCTGAGTGGTTTGCAGAGCCTTCTCAACTAAATCTTCAAGAGGGTCTTACCACTTTAGAGATGATTAAAAGTGTATCTACTCCAAAAGGCAAAGTAGATCAGAAAATCATTTCCTGGAAGTATGATAGAGATTGGAACATGTTTTAGGGTTAGTTCAGTTCTTCACAGAGTACTCTGCTCTGGTGAACTCCCTGCAGATACATGATTTGAAGGAAATATCCAACTTAGAGTTGATCAATCATAAGGCTATGTTTAGAGGGTATGAGTTTGAAGATATTCTAAAGATGTTCAAAAGGACAAACAACATCAAATCTCTAAAGGCTATCTGTATGAGGAAAGATAGATCCTTCATCAACCCTCTTGATAAGAAGAAAAGGACTAAGGAGGCTGAAGAAGTGGTATTTCTAGAGCTGAAAGTAAAGCCCACGGAATCTCTGAAGAGAAAGATGGTAGCAGGTACTCATACCTCTAAGCCAATCTCTAATGCCTTTTATGATGAGAAGACTTATGAGTTGGTGATTGAAAATAGTTGGGGAGGAAAGGAGGGTGCTGAAATTAGATTATTTAGTGGATATGAGGTAAGATTGCTTGATGAATCCTATATCCACTACATTTACACAAGGCACTTCAGAGATATCAGTAACAAGCTTGGAGAAGCTGATATGCTCTTCTTTCTCAAGTGTATCAAACTCCTGAAGATGGCCTATGATAGAATCAACAATAAGAGGGAACAGAGGAGGAATAAGAAGTCTCCTTTACAGCTAGGTAACATTGTGAAGGTGGAAGTAGATGTGGAAGGTTCTTTGCTGATACATAGAGATGGGTTGTCCACAGTGTCAATATGGGAACCCATATCTCTAAAGAAGCTACCCATTAGAACCATCTATACTATGAGCCAAATGAAGATCCATGTGTTGAGCAGAGAAAAGTTAGACGAGGCAAGACACTTCTCCAACATGATCAAAGCCATCTTGGATCCTTTATACATAGACCCAGCTCCAGATACATATCCTCCTACTGCTCAAGACCCAGCAGAATCATCACAACCTCATCCACCATCGAAACCTTGAAGTTCCTAGGCCGTATAATCCATAGGGGGAGTAATGTTGCACCCTGAAAGGATCATACATGCCAATTCAAGTAGTGAATGATTGTTGTTCTGCTGGAAATCTCCCCAAGTCCAAAAACCAATGCGGATGAAGAATCTGCATCAACAAAAGAAGACCAAGTGCCGGCCATCCGTATTTGTTTATGCGGATGACCAAAGAACAAATGCTGACAAGTATTTGTTCTTCTGTATTAACAAATGCGGACAGCCGAACAAGTGCTGACAAGGAAGTGCACATCCGCATTAGTAAGTGCGGATGCTCAGCAACAAATGCGCCAAGTGTTTGTTCATCCGCATTTGTCAATGCTGGTGACCAAA
The DNA here is from genome assembly GCA_024085815.1 of Flaveria linearis. Classification (NCBI taxonomy): domain Eukaryota; kingdom Viridiplantae; phylum Streptophyta; class Magnoliopsida; order Asterales; family Asteraceae; genus Flaveria; species Flaveria linearis. The sequence continues at coordinate 31,390,832 of CM044003.1, read as the reverse complement.
CACTAATGCGATAGAAGAAAAACAAATGCTGATGAAGATCAACACATCCGTATTAGTTAATGCGGATGAACAACAACAAATGCTGATGAAGACTTTTTGTACTTAGATTAGATTATAGTATAGGGGTAATTTAGTCTTTTGTAAAGGCTTCTTGTCAGTCTATAAATAGAATAGAAATCCTCGTATGTGAGGTGACCGAGGATAGACATAGAATAGACAATCAGAATATTTTGTTCATCTTATGTCCAAGAGGTGTATTGTTACTGTAGATTGCTCGAACCCTAGCATTTATTGTAACCACTCACCTTAATCAATACAAAGAGCATTTATGAGTATTTCATGCATTCAATGTTCTGTGATATTTGATTCCGCCTTACAATCATTGACTCAATCATCATATTTAGTCCTTATTGATTCACATCCACAGAGAATATCATTCTCACAACCCAGTCAGAGAGCACCGACCTTGTTGGTTAAAAAGAATGATAGATCGTTCCAGTTGTGCATATATTATCAAATTTTGAGCAAGTTGACTATTAAAAACCAATACCGTTTTCCCAGGAATTATGATCTATTTGATCAGTTGCATGCATGGGCAACGTACTTCTCATAGATCCATCTCCGGTTAGGTTATTATCTGTTAGGGCTTCAAGAAGATGATATTCGAAGACATCCATTATGCAGGATCGATTATTAGTCACTAAACACAGTATTCGCTCTTGAACTCACTTGAAACACACTCAAGGATGATGTAGAATCCTCTAAAAGTTAATAATATACTAAGTAAAATAACGACTCAAGAAATAATTTTCAAGATACTTGTATATATTACTTCTCAACTCAGGGTTACAAGACTCTTACTAGCATGGTTCTTATGAGCTTATAAGAGAACTATATATACTACTATCTACAGCCGGTTATACAAAATATTACCAGCTGGACACTTACTAACTAAACAAATACTACATTGCTAGTTGTAAGGTTTCTAGAATAAAATACTATCCTAGACAAGGTAATCATGACATGTCCATGACTTACCTTTTTGGTTACCAACTGAAGTTGGTGACTGTACTAACTTATAAGGAATGAATAGTGGACTAAAGTTGGTCAACTACCTAAGCGTGGGAAAACGCCAAGCGGCATCTCAGAGATTGCAGCGGCTTGTCAGAGAGACCATACTAATGTCCACTGGTTCATAGTACATTCTTCCGAAGGTAAACTGGCTTCGGAAGAACAAGTTCTTTCGAAACTACTTATACTTCGGAAGAATCTACTTCTTTCGAGACTTATGTTAGTCTTTGACACTTCATGCTTCGTAAGCGTTAGTCTTGAGATCTTCTAAGTGTTGATCTTCTAAAGAGAGATAACTTTGTCTTCGGAAGTTGTGATTTCTCTTCGGAAGCTCTCTTGACTTTGATCTTTGGAAGTGCAAACTTTGTCTTCAAAAGTGCAGACTTTGTTTTTGGAAGTGTAGACTTTGTATTCGGAAGTCTTTATCAGTTGTACCAAAATTGTTCTAAGTATGGTTTTGGTTGCACCAGCCTCATCTATCCCAATAAACTCCCCCTAGGCTAATGCTACTAAAACCTCACTGTCTTCTATTCCTTAAAACTTTCAGCACCAAGGAGAGCAGATATTTGTCTGTCTCTTTGTTCTTTCCAGAAGTGGTGCTGAGAAGTTGGTACAGATCCTTTGTTGATAACAGGTCCAGTCTGTTATGTTGAATCATGTGTACCCTTTGTTGTGTCCCTCTGAAGAGAGTTAGTTGATGGGAGTTGTAGTCATACTCCCATCTAACTATAGGTTCCAACGAAGGGCCTTCAATCTTTTGAAGGAAAGTCTCTCCATTGATTGACCCTTCCTTTTCCACCTGCTGTCTTAGCTTCAACTCTTCTTCAATCCTTCATATTGTAGTTAACTCAGCAAGGTGAAGGCTGCTTAGATGATTCCTAATATGAGCAGCTATCTGAGAGTCGATGGGGTTGGAGAATGGCTTTTCTGCTAACTCAGCAATGTCGAATCTGCTTAAGTGCAGCAGAGATGCAGTGTTGAGTCTGTTGACTTGTCCATTGTCTCTTTCCACAACAAAGTTGGGAGGAGAAGTATCAAACCTCCATTGGACAATTCTTTTCCTAGAAATAATAGGTTGACTAGGTAGTTTGTTTCCCTTTCTGATGTCCAACAGAGTCACCAGTCTTCTTCTCAGTTTCTTCTCTTCCTCATTTAGTGAATCAGAGTTGAGTGCCAAGAGATGAAGTGCCTGGTCCAGAGTTCCCCTAGGTAAATCAAGAAATTCCTCTCTTGTGAGGGAACTTGAGGATCCATCGATAAAAGTCAGTTTGATGGACTCCTCTTCATAAGAGATATTGCTCAGAGTGGTACACTTGATGAGCTTTTGCTTGATTTCCTTGAATTTCTCCAAGGTTAGAGGTTTACCTGACTCAGAGGATGGTTTGGGAGATGGGTGGATGGTTGATTGTTGGGTGGAGAAGGTTGAGTTCTGGGTAGTGTTTTAGGTTTTAGAATGGGTAATTGCGGTGATTGTTATGAAGCAATGGGTGAGGATGATGGTATGGCTGATGATGTAGGTTCAGGGGTGTATGGTTTAGTGATTGGTTTTGTTTTAAGTGGGAAGGGAAAGGGTGTGGGCTTAGGTTTGGTTTGAGGTTGAGGTTGTGGTAAAGGTTTGGGTGTTGTCTTCTGAGAGCTTTGGTAAACCTCCTTCCTTCTTCTTGAGCGAATGTCAGCCTTGATGTCACTGACATATCGCTGGAGGGTCGTATCAGCCATAGGACCAACTTGTCTGCCAGAGAAACCATAAGCTCTGAGATATGCTTGCATCCATGTTTTGTCTCCCATCTTCTTGTCCTTGACAAGTTGTTCTTATTCTTTCTTCTTCTTATTTGCCCTCGGCTTTTCCCTGGTTGCCTTTCTCCTCTCCTTATCCATTTGATCTTGTTCTTTGTTGACAAGCAACAAGATCATGTCATTGTCATGAGGAGCTAGTTCCTCAAAGGAGTACCCCCTTGAGTTTAAGAAAGCTATCATTTCTTCTCTCAGCTGTTGTTCAGCTTCCTCTTTCTTCGTCTTTTCCTCTTCCTCTAAGGCCAACCTTGCTACTTCATCTTGTTCCTTTTGTAGTAGGGTTGCCTTTTCTAATTCTACCACTCCTCAAATGGTAGGAGCATATCTTCATTTGCTACCCCAAGATTGACAAGATTGTCAATAATCTCTACTCTCTTTTTCTAGATGATGGCCTCCTGAGACATCATAGCTGCCTTGCAACTTGCAGCTAGGAGCTTTCCAGTGGGGAGTCTACCATTTCTTTTAAGCTTCTCCAACCTTTCTTCTTCTAGCAGTTCTTCCGCAGACATTTTCTTTTTGCCTTTGGTGTCTACGGAAGCTTGAGCGTTTGGAGACTCTATTGTGGATGATTCAGGTTGATGAGAGGTGAGTTGAGCTTGTGATGATGAAGATGGTTGTCATAAGGATTTGTAAGAGGGTCTTCACTATTTATCTCAGAGGCTAATTCAAGGATTGCCTTTGTGATAATTAGATCATCAAACAGGGAGGATAGTCCTTCCATTGCTTCCATTTCAGCTTCGAGCTAATTCAGTTGTTGGGCCATCAGTCCCCATATCCCCTTTGAAATCAATCTTAGGTTCAATGTGGACCTTAGGTTGACCAACTCCTTCATTAGTGGTAGGCGGTGCATTCAGCCTTAAAGCTCTTCTGCTCCAAAATAAGCCATAACAACATCTGGGGTTGGTTGTTGAAGAGTAGAGCTCAGTAGGAATAAGGTTAGGAATCTGTGAAGATCCATGAGCATCTTTGAGTGCACTTGAAAAGTGATAGGAGGTGGCCCAGGGAAAATAGTTGCTTGTGAGGCTGGGTATTTCAAAGAAAGAGTTGTGAGAGCCAAGCTTTGCTCTTCATGTGTTATCTCTAAACATTCTCCCCCTCTTTGGTAGCATCATCTTGAGAGCTTGATGAGCTAGAGGAAGAAGTCAGAGAGACTTGAATTTGTACATGCCTAACAGATCTCTCAATCTATGTCTCAACTAGTTGATCCTTGAGATATTATATCTCAAGTTGCTGAGTGGCAGACCTAGTCTCTAAAGTCTCAACCTTGAACTCAAGGTTTGAGACTTTAGAAAGCAGGTATTCAATTGTGAGTTGCATTCTTCCCTTATCTTCATGAGAAGAATCACGGGGAGATGAGACAACATAACTTGTATGTTCATCTGCCACCAGATGTGGTTTCTTGGCACCCTGGATTCCTCTACTCACTAATATCCCGTTCAGAGATATCAATGGGTAAAGTTGTCGTAGATTTAGTCTCAGAAATGTTACTACTGTCCTGAGAATCCGTTGAGACACTCTCAGTAGTAGCAGCTAAATCTACATGAGTCCCCTCCACATCAGTGGGACTCACCTCAGTTTGGCTTTGCTGATGGGGGCTAGAAGTCAGAGGTTTCTCTAGGTTCAGTTGATCTTTGGATAGGAGAGATAAATCAACATCATGACCTTGGAGAGATATGAAATCCTCATCAGTACCAGTAAGTAGGTCAGTATAGGATATGAGGGGTGTACCTAAAGACCCGGGATCTTGATTAATGTCTAGAGGCATAGAGCCTATGATTTGGTTGTCCCTTTTTGGTTGCTCAGGGGAGTATAGTGACTCACCCTAAGGGCTTTCAGCTTGGGTTTGGGCCTCATGGGATTAAGACTAAGGAGACTCAATGCCCATATTAAGGTCAAGGGAGAGGGAAGGTTGGACCTCAGACTGAGTGGGAGCCCATGTTTCCACTCTAGTCTTTTTGGATAGAACAGTAGGGGCTTGTTCAATCAGAGAAGATTGAACAAGGGTTCATTTGGGATGTCTGTAATATAGATGTGTGATGGGACAAGGAACCAGAATTGGTAGGGAAGAGGTCAAGGTTGGTGTGGGTTCATCACATGTGGGGTTGACAGGGATGTCACTAGGAGCCATTAGCTCAATCATACCTGGAAGAAGAGCAGTTGGTCTTCCGGTGAAGTTGGTTGACACTCTCTTCAGAACTTTGAAAATGGCCGGCCTCATAGGAGGGAAAGAGAGAGTAGCTGCACAGACAAGCTTCTCTTGATCTAGCTCACAGTTAATAATATACTGAATGAACCTGGGATACATGTAGAAGGTTTCCCTTTGAAGGTTTCCTCTGAGGTTATTCAACATAAATCTGGAGTAGTTGAACCTGGGCCTTTCACCAATCCATAAACCAGGCATCCGAGATCATTGGGAATTTGATCCCATCCTCCGGATTTGTTGTATAGGCAATGAAGAACAATGTGAAGCAGGAACTTCCAGTTGTAAGAAAAATTGAACTTGTAGACCATTGACCTGCTTACATCGCCACCATACACCATCTGGGCATAGGTTTCCTCCAAATCCGTCTTTAGGAATGTGATAGGAGATCCCTCATCATGAAGTTCTAAGTGTTCTCTGATGGTGTTGATACACGATGTCCCTAGTTTATGTACTTAAATGAAAATGTCTTTCATTTCATTACACATATATAATGCAAATGCTTAATGATATATGATATGTGTTTTGATGTTTATTTGTCTTTGATTATATCATATTCTTATTGTATTTAGTATTACACATATGAATGAACATTATATATAGGTTTGAGGTTGTTGTACATAGTTCTGAGTCAATAATGATTTAGAACTGTGTCCAACTTAGTCAGGTGGGTTATTCATGCTAATTGACCATACTCATGGACCAGACGCGATCATACTTATGGATCAGTCGCACGACTGAACCAGGTGACTGGATCAGTCATATGACTAAGACATAAGATTGACTCAGTCACACGACTGAACCTTCAGTCGTGCGTATGAATCAAATGCATGACTAAATCGCACGACTAAGTCATGCTAATGGCTCAGTCGTTCGACTGAATACTGAAAACCTATAAATACGACATAATTCATGGAAAAACAAAACACTTCGAATATTATCATACCCTAGCCGTCTAGAGAGTTCTAGTTTGTCCATTCAAATTCATAGTTCGAACCTGATCGATTCCAACTTGTTCTTAACGTTTGTTTAATCGCTAGATCGATCAGGTTGTCGTTCTCACTGATTGGATCGCCAATCAAATAGATATCCATGCTATTTGATCTGGTTTCATGTTGAATCAGTTAGTACTCCATACAAAAACGGTCCTAACAAGTGGTATCAGAGCTTTGGCTCGTGATTCTTCGTGGATTCAATTAGTGTTCTTGTAAAATCATGTTTTAATTCAAAAGATTAGTGTTTTTGTTTCAAAAGGTGTTTTTGGAGTGTTCCTGATTCAAAAGTTTCATATTTTTTGATGTACGGCAGATTATGGTTTGTGAAAAATCGTTTTTGGTGTCAGAGTGTCCAAAATTTCGAATTTTTCATCCATAGCAGCTTCAGACGCACGATTAGCTCAATCGCACGACTGAATCCTAATCGTACCTTTCAACCGTACGACTGGACTCATTCGCACTGCTCATTCGCACGATTAAGCTAACCCACACAATTGAGCTCATTCGCATCCCTCTGTCACATGATTGAACTCAAACGCACGATTGAACTCAGTCGCACTCCTTAATCGCACGATTGATCTCAGTCGTACTCTTCAATCGCATATTTGATTCTGTCTTATACAAAATTTTCCAAAGTTTGATGTCATGGAGGATCAAAACTCTGCGTTTACTGCTGGGAAGGATTCACGTATCTAGAATCTACTACTTCTGGAAAATGAAATTGGGAACCATAACAAACCACCTAAACTGTTGACTTTGGATGAATACCCACAATGGAAACAACGGTTTGAAATCTATCTGAACGGTGTGGATCCGAATCTATGGACAGCCATTAAGACTGGTTATACTATACCAGTTGGTGCTAATGGGGTAAAGCTGACCTTGGGTGGTATGAATGACGGACAAAAGGTTGCACACAACGCTGAGAAGAAAGCCTACGCTTTGCTGACTCAATCAATTCCTAAAGACATATTCCATCAGTTTTCAGAACATAAACAGTCTAAGAAGTTATAGGAAGCTTTAGAAAAGAGATATGATGGTAATGCAACCTTGAAGGTGCTGAAGGCTAAAGCTCTTAAAAAGGAATTTGATAATTTCTCTCTAATAGGAAATGAGAGATTAGATGACATCATTGATAGATTTTATTATTTGATGAGCGAGTTGCATACTCATGGTGTGACTACATCTATGGAATATAAAGTTTCAAGCTTTGCGGATGGTCTGCCAGACAAATGGGATTCATTTGTGTCTAATCTGAGATAGAATGACACTCTTGCAACTTTAGACATAAATGATTTCATCTTGATGTTAAGGGAGGAGGAACTACGTTTGAAATACAAGTCGGAGAAAGGATCTTGCACTCAGAACCCTTCACTCTATAACGTTACTCCTAATCCAGTTTCATCCGGAGCACCTCTTCAAACAGCCTTTGTTTCCAACACATCTAGAACCTCTCAAAGCAGCTCATTGGGAAGTGATTCATCAGGTTCATCTGGAACCCAATATGCTATTCCTGACTCTAACTCCATCAAGCTGAAGTCTGAAAATTTAGGAAATGTTACTGTTGAAGTAGCAAAAAAGCATATGGATCTTCTCGCTGCAGTGGTACATTCTTATGATGGTTTAGTTGCTGGAAAGATTGGAAACTGTCATCTAGCTGATGAAGACTATGAGCAGGTAGATGAGACTGAGTTAGAAAGGATGGATATAATGTGGGCCTTAGCCAGTGCTGTTAGAAGGGCTAAGAAGTTTATGAAGAAGACGGGGCAGAATCTGGTTGCTACCAAAGACACAACTTTTGGTTTTGATAAAACCAAAGTTACATGCTTCAATTGTGGTTAAAAATGTCACTTTAAACAAGAGTGTGTGAAGCCTAAGAAGACCGGAAATGGTAACACTTTTTTAATTAATCAACCGTCAGGACAAAGAGAAGAAAGCATCATCAACAAGTCAGGATACTAAAGCATTGGTTGCTCAAGGAGATGAAGGACAGGACTGGTCTTTCAGATTTCTGTTTGATGGAGACGTGAATGTGTCCTTGATAGAAGATCTTGATGATGGGTCAGCAAGTGAAGGAGATAACACAGCGGATAATGCTAATTTAGTCATTGAGGAAGCTATGGATGCCATGGATCATTTGGTTGAAGATGAATTAACTGTTGCTAGCACGGAATCTCTTATCAGCGAGGAATCAAAGGTTGCTTTTATGGCTGACACTTCCAGCTCATCACAGGTATGTTCTAGATGAACTGTTTGATAAACATGCTTGTGCAAAATGTAATAAATTTCATGAAAACATAGACTTAAAATTTGCTAGGTTGTTAGATCATAATGAAGGTCTGGTAAATGATTTAAAATTATGCATAGAAGCTAACCGAGTTTTAAAACAAAATGAAAGTAGCTTTAAAGAAAAACTTGATTTGTTAGGAAAACAACTTAGGGAAACCGAGGTTGTTGCCTTTAATCAAGTAAATGACATCAAGTTCTATCTTTCAACAATTGAGGAAACTAAGAAAGAAAAAGCGATTTGACAAGTTGAAATTGAATCGTTAAATCAAAACTGCATAGTCTAGCTAGTTCCTCTCACATTGTTCAGAACTTAGTCAAAGAGAGAAACTATGGGTAAGGGCTTGGTTATAAAGTAGTGCCACCACCACATGCGATCATTTTGAACAAAAAATGTAGACCAATAAATAATAACCCTATCAAGGATCATGTGGTAATTACCCCTCTAGTCAGTGATCCAGATTCTACAGTTCAAACTGTGCAATCTGTTACTGTACAGAAGGGATTTAGTTCTGGCAACAAAAATGAAGCTGTCACTGATAATAGGAATGAAGAGAATAGCAAGGCTACTCAAGGGTTGGGATCAAAAGTTAATGTTTCAAAACCAACTCATTCTAAAATGGCTCATCATCAAAACCTCACCAAAATGAAAGTAAAAGGTAATCAAAATGTGAAACCAATAAAATCTTTCAAAGAATGTGAGAAACCTAAAGTTTATAAGCAAGAGACCAATTCAAGCCCACCCTATCCCCTACACAAAAGATCTCCAAGACCATTTGAGGGGAGATCATGTTATAGTTATGGAGAACGAGGACATATTTCTCCAAATTGTCTTTACTATCAGACACCAAGAAAGAAAATCAAAGTCTTTCATGATAACAAACCAAGGTTTGCTAAACAAAAATCAACTACCCCTCCCAAACACCAAAGTCAACACAGACAATCCCCAAGGAAATCTGTGTCAACTGAGGAAACACCTAGGGAGGAAGTTAAACCAAAAGTACAAACTATAAACCAGTCTCCTGTTTATCACAAATAGGCCTTGCATAAAACTGGTTTGTGGGAAGCAAAATCAATAAGTGTATCTGAAAGTGAGGAAAAGATGAGCAAGAATGTGTCTACTTCTTCAGAACGATAATGGGTGGAGTTCATGATGTGTGATGCCTCTAGGAAACCCAAGCCAGTTAAGGCTTGGGTCCCACTCCTAAACTAATCATTTCCATTCTTGTGCAGGTTGCCCGCTATAGCTCTATCACTAACACCTGGATTATTGATAGTGGGGCATCCAGGCACATGATCGGGAATCTGTCTCTGCTTTTAAATGTCAAACAAATCAAAGGGGGACACGTATCCTTTGTAGGAAATAAAGGAGGTTATATCACAGCTCAAGGTGAAGTGGGAAATGAAAGAGTGAAGTTTGATAAAGTCAACTACGTTCAACAACTGGAGAACAATTTACTCTCAGTTTCTCTAATCTGCGACAAGGGCTTCAAAGTTGTATTTGATAATAAAAGATGCTATATTCTGAAGAAAGATTATGTTATCCCTGAGGAGAAAGTTCTAATGTCAGCTTCAAGATATAACGATCTGTATGTCTTGGATATGTCAAAAGCCTCAACAACTGAACCTTCTGCTCAGTGCTTTTTGTCTAAAGCCACAGAGAGGGATTCTATTTCTTGGCACAGGAGAATAGGACATATTAATCCTAGGAAAATGAATCATCTGGTTCAAAATAATCTGGTTGAAGGTGTTACCGTCAAGAACTTTCAGCTTCCAGATTTCTGTGTATCGTGCAAGAAAGGGAAATAGACTAAGAAATCTCATAAATCTAAGAAAGTTAACTCTATTGAGATTCCACTAGAGCTGTTGCATATGGATCTATTTGGCCTTGTCAGTACCAAAAGCATTGCAGGAGATTGGTACTGTTTTGTGGTCACTGATGACTATTCACGATTCTCCTGGGTCATGTTTCTTAAAGCCAAGTCAGAGACGTTTGAGTCTTTCAAACATTTAGCTACTACTCTGGAGTCTCTGTATAAGCTGAAAGTGAGGAAAAAACGTTCACACAACAGAACTAAATGGAAGAACCAGTGGATGGAGGCTTTCTGTCGAGAGAAAGGGATAGTTCATCAATTCTCTTCTGCCTACACTCCATAGATGAATGGGGTTGCTAGGATACAATATACCAGATAAATGGGTTTATAACAACGCAACTGGTCAGGTTGAAGTATGGTGCAACGTCGATGTTCAAAGATACACCACATCCCTTGCTGGAAAAGGTCCATCATTCTTCTTTGACTATGATAGATTTTTCAAATCTTTCAATATTCCTCCTGCCTATTCCGATGACGAGGTGGCTGCTCAAATGATGTAAGATGTTTTGAACACTCCTAATCCAGACTCGAGCACTACTGCTCCAATTGATGGTAGTTCTGGGGGCGTCAGAGGAAGATCTAGAAGTTAGTGACCACTCCTCAGATGATGAGGAGATTGACAATGAAAATATGAGCAATAAGGAATCCGTCAGTCCTGATGACAGTACTGTTGGTACACATGTCCCCAGTTCTAGTCTAGTGAGCTTAAAAGTAATAGACTTTCTTTCTTGTAACACTTATGTAATGTTTGATCAATTCAATGAGAAACTCTTCTATATATGTTTATTGGTTGTTTAATGTTATATCTATTTATATTGTTTATTGTTACACGCATACATGACAATGTTATATAGGTTTACAGTTGTTAGACATAGTTCTGAACCATTAAAGGTTCAAGAATGTGTTTAACTAAGTATCTTGATCCAGTCGCACGACTGGACCATGCGAATGGGCCAATCGCACGACTGAACCAGGTGATTGAGTCAATCGCACGGTTGAGTCATAAGACTGACTCAGTCGTATGAATGAACCAATCGTATGACTCAGCCGCACGACTGAGCCAGTCGCTTGGCTCAGTCGTACGAATGAGAGCTGTAACCTATAAATACCACTTAATTCGTGGAAAAACGTAACACTTCGAATATAATAAACCCTAGCAGTTCTTGTTCGTCCAGAAAGTCTCTTCCAACTTCATAAAGCGTTCCTGATCATTGCTAATCAATTCTTAACGTTTTCTAATCATTAGTTTTGATCCGGATTACGTTCTCCCTGATTGGATCGCCAATCAAATAGGATTCCGCACTATTTGATCTGGTTTCACGTTTGAATCAGTTAGTGCTCCATTGTACACGGTCCTAACAAGTGGTATCAGAGCGTTGGCTCTTGATTCTTTGTGGATTCAATCATTTTTGTGAAAAAGTCAACGTTTTTAAGCGAAAAGATCCATTCTTTCTTCTCAAAATCAAGTTTTTGCGTGTGCATGTTTGGAAAATTGAGTCTTTTTCGAGTTTCAGCCGTCTAGGGTGTAAAAGATTGCGTTTTTAGGTCAAAGTGTGTGAAAAATTTTGATTTCAGCAGTCTCAGTCGCACGATTAACTCAATCGCACGACTGAACTCCATTCGCCTGTCCAATCGTACGACTGAATTCAATCGCTCGTTCAATCGCACGATTGACTCAGTCGGTCTGTCCATTTGCACAACAGCCCTAATCGCTTGTCCAGTCGTACGAGTAAGTTCAATCGCACGATTGTGTTTCAGTCGTTTCCCAGTCGCACATCCCAGTCGCATAAACTGTCTGTTTGTCAAGTCTAATTCTAATTCGTCATGGACTCAGAGAACTTTGCATTCTCAGCTGGTAAAGACTCAAGAATTCAGAACCTCTTGCTACTGGAAAATGAGATTGGGAACCGTAATAAACCTCCTAAGCTACTGTTTATTGATGAATTTCCTCAGTGGAAGTAAAGATTTGAAATTCATCTAAATGGAGTGGATACCAATCTCTGAAATGCTATTGAAACTGGCTACAATATGCCAGTTGGAGCTGATGGTATACCCCTAACGTTGAGTGGATTGACTGATGCACAAAAGGTTGCTTACAATGCAGAGAAGAAAGCATATGCCATGTTAACACAGTCTATTTCTAAAGAAATCTTCCATTAGTATTCTGAGCACAAGCAAAGTAAAAAGTTCTGGAAGGCTCTAGAGAAAAGGTATGAAGGGAGCACAACTCTTAAGTCCTTAAAGAACAAAGCACTAAATAAAGAGTTTGATAATTTTTCTGCCATTGGGAATGAGAGTTTGGATGACATCATTGACCGCTTCTATCATCTGATGAGTGAACTTCACACTCATGGTGTTCAAAATGTCTAAAGAAGAAAAGGTGTCAAGTTTGGCTGACGGGCTTCCAGAGAAGTGGGATTCGTTTATTTCCACCTTGAGATACAATTCAGTACTCGAGACCTTGGATATAAATGACTTCATCCTGAAACTGAGAGAAGAAGAAGTGAGACACAAGTACAAGGCTAGGAAAGGTTCATATGCTCAGGATCCGACTCTCTACAATGTGACTCCCACTCCAACTGCAAAATCTTCCAATGCTCCTCTACAGACTGCTTTTGTTTCTAATACAACTTCAACGGGTCAAAGCTCATCGTCTGGCGGTGAGTCAACTGTATCATCAGGGGTTTAACACAGTGTTACTGAAGCTCAATCGACAAAGTAAATAACAGAGAACTTGGGAAAAGTAACTGTGGAAGTGGCTAAGGAACACATGGACCTACTTGCTGTTGTGGTTCATTCCTATGATGGTTTGGTAGCAAGGAAGATAGGGAACTGCCACTTGGCTGATGAAGATTATGAGCAGGTGGATGAGAATGAGCTGGAAAGAATGGATATTATGTGGGCTCTCGCGAGTACTGTGCGACGAGCAAAGAAGTTTGTGAAGAAAACAGGTCAGAATCTGGTGGCTACAAAAGATACTACGTTTGGTTTCGACAAGTCAAAGGTCACCTGTTTCAATTGCGGGGAGAAAGGACACTTCAAGAGGGAATGTGTCAAACCAAAGAAGACTGGCAATAGAAACCCATTCTCTCCTCCTTCAACAAACAAGAGAAAGAGAAAAAGCCAGCATCAACAAGCAGTGACTCAAAGGCAATGGTAGCTCAAGGTGACGAAGGACAGTACTGGTCCTTCCGATTTTTATCTGATGGTGAAGCCAACATTGCATCTATTGAAGATCTGAATGAAGACTCAGCGAGTGAGGGGGAGAACTCAGCTGAACCTGACACTACTGATTTGGATGAAGACATAGCTGCTGTTGATCAACTTGTTGAAAATGAGCTGAATGCTGAATCTGAAGCATAATCTGAGCCTTAAAATGCTTTCATGGCAGGAACGTCTACATCTGCACAGGTAGAAACAAAGGATGAGTTGTTTGTTAAACATGCTTGTGCTGAATGTGATAAATTTAGGGAAAGCATTGATCTGAAATTTGCTAGGTTATTAGATCACAATGATAACTTAGTAAATGACTTAAAATTGTGCACAGAGGCAAACAGAGTTTTAAAAAAAATGAAAGCAGCTATAAAGAAAAAGTTGAAGCGTTAAATAAACAATTACAAGAAACTGAAGTTGTTATGTTTAACCAAGAAAATGATATAAAGTTTTATTTAAAGACAATTGAAGAAACTAAAAAGGACAGAGCAGTTTTGCAAGTTGAAAACGAGTCTTTGAAACAAAAACTCCACAGTCTAGCTAGTTCTTCACATATTTTGAAAAACTTGGTTAAGGAACGCAACAACGGGGAGGGTTTGGGTTACAAGGTTGTGCCTCCACCACATGAGATTCTTCTGAACACCAAACAACGTCCAATTAATAATAACATAATAAAGGATCATGTGGTGACAACTCCTCTGGTCAGCGATCCGGACACAGCAGTTAAATCTGCCCCTCCGGCTACTGACCAGAAAGCATCAACATCAGTCACAACTGGTACAAAATTAACTGAAAACAGGGTGGACGAGAATGTTCAAGCATCTCTTGGGATGGGTTCAAAATCTGCAACCGCACAACCTAAGATTTCCAAAACCACTCAAACTAAACCGGTGAAGCAAGATAACCACCATCTTCTAAGACAAAACACACATAATGTTAAACAAGTAAAATTTGTCAAGGAAGGTGAAAATCTTAAAGTGAGACCAAAAAGGAAGTACCTGATGTTTACTCACCGCCCTACAAGAGATCTCCTAGTCCTCTTGAAAGGAGGTCATGCTATACTTGTGGACAACACGGTCACATCTCTTCAAATTACCCTCGCTCTCAGACACCAAAAATTAAAATTGAGTTGAACAACGAAGTTAAACAAGTTGCAAAACAAAGATCTAAGACTCCCATTAGATCAAAAACTCCTATTAGGTCTAAAACACCTTCTAGGTCGTTTCCATCTCCTCCGTGCCAAAGGCAACATAGACAAGTCACTGGCAAGTCTGTGATGCCTGAGGTAAAACCTGTTTTTGAAACTAAACCAAAAGTTCGAACTGTAAATTAGTATATGGTTTACCACAAACAATCCTTTCACAGGGATGGTTTGTAAAAAGTCAAAACAACTGATGTGTCTGAAAGTAAGGACAAGTTGAAAGTTGATGTACCACCCACTGATAAAGGACAGTGGGTCGAGTTCATGATGTGCGATTCCTCTGGGAAACCCAAGCCAGTCAAGGCTTGGGTCCCCCTCCTTAACTAATAATTTTCTATTATGTGCAGGTTGTCCGCTATAGTGCTTCTACCAATACATGGATAGTAGATAGTGGAGCTTCCAGGCACATGACGGGAAATCAGTCCCTCCTTTACAATGTCAAACAAATTAAAGGGGGACACGTTTCTTTTGATGGAAACAAAGGAGGATACATTACTGCTCAGGGAGAAGTAGGTAATGCAAAGGTAAGGTTCGATAAAGTTAATTTTGTTCAGCAATTTGAAAACAATCTGCTTTCAGTGTCTCAGATATATGACAAGGGCTTCGAAGTTATGTTTGACAATCGGAAATGTTACATTCTGAAGAAAGAGATGGAAATTCCAGAGGAGCGGGTATTAATGTCAGCATCTAGATATAATGACTTGTATGTTCTAGATATGTCTAATGCTTCTACTAGTGCTTCTACTGTTCAATGTTTCTTGTCTAAAGCTACAGAGAAGGACTCCATCTCATGGCATAG
Source organism: Flaveria linearis (assembly GCA_024085815.1). Lineage (NCBI taxonomy): Eukaryota > Viridiplantae > Streptophyta > Magnoliopsida > Asterales > Asteraceae > Flaveria > Flaveria linearis. The sequence continues at coordinate 31,375,399 of CM044003.1, read as the reverse complement.
GAGAATAGGACACATTAATCATAGGAAGATGAATCATCTTATTCATAACAACTTAGTTGATGGAGTTCCTGTAAAGAACTTTAAACTTCCTGATTTTTATGTCTCATGCAAAAAGGGAAAGCAGAGCAGGAAATCTCGCAAGACCAAGCAAGTCAATTATATTGAGATGCCCCTGGAGCTATTGCACATGGATCTATTCAGTCCAGTCAGTACGAAGAGTATCGCCGGAGACTGGTACTGCTTTGTAGTCACTGATGATTACTCACGGTTCTCCTGGGTGATGTTTCTGAAAGTAAAGTCAGAAACCTTTGAGTCATTCAAGGTGCTCGTGACAACACTGGAGTCTCTCTACAAGCTGAAGGTTAGCAAGATTCGTTCAGACAATGGAACAGAGTTCAAGAATCAGTGGATGGATACTTTTTGCAAAGAAAATGGAATTATTCATCAATTCACCTCTGCTTACACACCACAGATGAATGGAGTTGCTGAGCGAAAGAAATGGAGCTTGATCGAGACCGCTAGGACTATGTTGGCAGATTCAAAGCTGCCAGTGCAGTTCTGGAACGAAGCTGTTGCCAATGCATGCTACACACTCAATCGTGTGTCAGTAGTGAAGAGGCATGGGAAGACTTGCTATGAGTTGCTACAGAAGCGCAAACCTAACCTGGAGTATCTGGAACCATTCGGTGCTCCTTATACGCTTCTGAAGAAAACTCAAGAGGGCAAGTTCAATGAAAAGGCAGATCAGGGGATCTTTCTAGGATACAGCATACCAGACAAACGAGTTTACAACAACTCTACGGGTCAGGTAGAAGTATGGTGCAATGTTGACGTTCAACGATCCACCATCCCCCCTGCTGGAAAAGGTCCATCGTCATTCTTTGACTACGATGGCTTTTTCAAATCATTCAATCTTCCTCAGATTGACTCAGATGAAGATATTACTACTCAGATGATGCCCGATGTACTAAACACACCGAATCTGGATACTAGCAATACAACACCTACGAGTGGATCATTAGGATCTTCACCAACCGATCAGGACGAAAGTGATGACTCATCAGATGAAGAGGAAGCAACTGAGACAGGCCCTGCACCAAATGTTTATCAAGTAAGAAGCTCATCAGCTACTGAACATGCATCCGGAAATACGGATACTGAACCTCCAGTCACAAATCTAGATACTGACGTTGCCGTCCCTACGACACCTGTGACTAGGATCAGTACTAATCATCCGCCGGAAGCTATCATTGGAGATCTACACTCCGTTGTGCAGATGAGAAATCAGTTGTATTCTGCTGATTATGTTGCAGTTATGAAAAAGGGCTACGTGAATGATGGGGCTTTCAGATGCTTTGTCTCTCAAGTCGAACCCAAACACGTAAGTGATGCCCTGAAGGATGAGGCCTGGGTCAACGCTATGCAAGAGGAGCTACTACAGTTCAAGAAGCTTGGAGTGTGGACACTTGTTGACCGGCCTAAAGGCGTAAAGGTGATTGGCACCAAATGGGTGCTACACTGTAAGAAGGATGACCAAGGTGTTGTTATCATAAACAAGGCACGGTTGGTTGTTCAAGGCTTCAGATAAGTCGAGGGAGTCGACTATAATGAAGTCTTTGCACCAGTAGCTAGAATGGAAGCTATCCGTATCTTTCTAGCCTATGCTTCTTACATGAAGATCAAAGTCTATCAACTAGATATTAAGAGTGCATTCTTGCATGGGGAAATCCATGAAGAGGTCTATGTCAGTCAACCCTAAGGATTCGAAGATCCTTATCATCGGGACAGAGTCTACAAGTTAGACAAGGCTCTGTATGGGCTACATCAGGCTCCTTGAGCCTGGTATGAAAAGCTCTCCACTCATCTGCTGAAACACGGGTTTCGCAGGGGTGTGATTGACTGCACATTGTTTATCAAAGAAAGAGATGGTGATTTACTAATGGTGCAAATATATGTGGATGACATAATCTTCGGTTCACGAAACGAAGAGTTATGTAAAGAATTTGAATCTGTGATGAAGGCAGAATTTGAAATGAGCGCCATGGGATAAATGAAGTTCTTCCTGGGATTACAGGTGGATCAGACACCTACCGGTATTTTTCTGCATCAGACAAAGTATGTTGGAGACATTCATAGTCGCTTTGATATGGAAAATGTCACTGCTGCCGGTACCCCTCTCGCCACAAATCATGATGTGGCTCCTGATGAGAATGGGGATTTGGTTGATGCCACTATGTATCGTGGGATGATCGGATCTCTCATGTACCTCACTGCCTCCCGTCCAGATATCATGTATGCCACATGTTTATGCTCCAGATATCAAGCAAAACCGAAAGTAAATCATCTGATCGGGGTGAAAAGAATCTTCCGTTATCTGAAGGGTACACCAACACTGGAGTTGTGGTATCCTCATGACGATGACTTTGAGCTCACTGCATATAGTGATTCAGACTATGGTGGCTGCAAAATGAATTTCAAGTCTACATCAGCAGGGCGTCAGTTCTTTGGAAGGCATTTAGTCACGTGGCAATGCAAGAAGCAGACCTCGGTTGCCTTATCAACCTGTGAAGCTGAATACGTTGCTGCTGTAAGCTGCTGTTCTCAGATTATCTAGATCCAACAGCCAATGCGGGACTACGGTTTGCAATTCTCTAACACCCCTATCTATGTTGATAACTCTGCTGCCATAGCTGTAACAAAAAATCCGGTTCAACACCCTAAAACTAAACACATCGGCATAAAGTATCATTTCATACGCGACTGCTATGAAAAACAATTAATTGATGTGGTAAAGATAAACACGGATTTTCAACGCGCTGACCTCTACACTAAACCGTTTGATAAACCCAGATTTTTCTACTTGTTAGAGGTCAATGGCGTGAAAAAGAAAGGTGACATTATCTCTGACGACACAGATGCATAGTCCGACATTTGTTCTGTTTCTTTTTATTTTACTTTTTATTTTAATTTCCTTGTCTTATAAAAATCCAAAAACACAAAAAGATTTTCTGTTTTAGAATTTTATGGGGAGATTAGGTTACTTTCAGTAATTAGTTACTTAAAAAAAGGGAAGGGCAGATAAGCTAAAAGGTAAAAACAACATTGACAAGGCTGTAATTCTACACAAATGGAAAGTGATAGTACACAGGCGTCCAGTTACTTGGAACATCAAAAAGATTTTACATTTCTTAGAATTTCAGATTCATTAAATCACAGAAAATTATTAGTCAGAGGATTCTAAGTCTAATAAGATTGGGAAAATGATAGTAAGCTTTAGTGTTACTGTAATTACAGGAGAAAGTTGATCTAGGGAGATGCTATTTCACTATACGATGTGTCGGTAGATTCAACACAATAGACGAGTAGACGTCATTGGTGAACTCAATCGAAACTAAATGGTTCAACCGACTGTGGGGTCCCATCTTATCACTGGTTAACACAATTAGTTATTTCCAATAAGGGAAAACGAGCAATTAAACCCACCAAAGGTGTGCGAGTGACCACAAAAAGAGCAAAGCATTAAAAAAATTGAATACAAGCGCAATCAAGCTGATAACTTATGTTGTTGGTGCGTTATGTGAAAAAGAAAATAAAAAATGCTCTAACAAGGAGATAGGTTGTGTGCCTCTCTGTTGTGCGATGGCACTGACCTGAGGATAAGCATAACCTACATATTCTAGAATTCATTGTTGTTTGCCGCCTCTCTGCTGTGCGATGGCACTGACCTGAGGCTTGGCTTCTCTTTGAAAGTTCTAAGAATAGTCTCTTCTTGTCAAAATACCAATAGACCGCTCAAAAGTCTCCTGAGGAATGTTGATTACCATATAAGCGTGGGATCCACAAATGTTGGTTGAAATAATATAACTTAATTTATCACCAATGTTTGTCAAAAGTCTGTGTATGGATTTAAGTGGACAAGAATACTGACAATCGTCGTGGATGCATCGACTGATGTTGACAATCAACGTGCGTTACATATACTATCAAGCATGATTCCCAGTTAGATCTTAGAAGTCTCAGATGAATGAAAAACTGTGATATGTAAATATGTTAGTTTCCTTTTCGATAAATATAAAAGGTTCCAAGTAATTGAGCTTATGCCTGTCTGATTCCATATGAATCTGCCTTGAAAATGTTGTTAATGCTAATAGGCTTATCTACCCAACCCTAACAAAATCACAAAAAAATTTGTTTTGTTATTTAGTTTAGTATTCTATTTTATTTGTTAAGTATGTCAGTGTCGGAATGTGCTATGCTGCTCATTGCAGAAAATGTCACAAAATGAACTTAACGTTTAATCAATAATAAATTGTTTCTGAAAAGGTAAAATGATCATGTCTGAGATGATCAGGTGGATAAAAGTGATCATGTCTGAGATGATCGGGTGGATAAATGGATCATGTCTGAGATGATCAGGTTGATAAATGGATCATGTCTGAGATGATCAGGTGGATAAATGGATCACGTCTGAGGTGATCAACAGATTTTAATCTAAAAAGTGATCATGTCTGAGATAATCAATCGCTTATAATTTTTATCTATTATTAAACCGAACAAAGGGTTGTAATGGTAAAATGGTCAAAATGTCACAAGTATGGCCCATTCGCACGACTGAACCATAAGTATTGACCAGTCGTACGATTGGACCATGCGAATGAGTCCAACCGCACGATTGGAGGTGACCGACTGTGTCAAACATCTGAATGAACCTCAATCGTACGATTGGAGGTAAGCGATTGGGTGAATCGCACGACTGAGACTCAGTCGCATGACTCACTCATGCGACTAGGCTCAGTCGCATGACTGACCTATGCGACTAGGTTCAGTCGCATGACTGGGAGTTGCCCTAGTATAAATACAGGTGAATCGGCCATCAGTCGCTTCATTCACCCAAATCGCCCCCAATTCGCACGACTTAAAGAAACTCTACCAAAATCTTGTTCGATTCACTTTTACCATATATTTATATGTTCTGACGTTCGATTGTGCTTATACAGGTAATATTCGAGGTGGTTCGTCATAAAACCGAACAATGACATCACGAATCACTCCAAATTTGACCTAACAGTAACCGAGGACAAAACGGACCAATAAACCACTCAAACTACACTATAAGTTCAAACAAAACTTAAAAGATGCATAATCGGACTGTTTCGAGTGTAATGAGCCTAATTTCAACGTTTAATATCAAGTTTTGCTCAAAATCAGAATTTGAATAGACAAACTGTCAGTCATGCGATTGGACACACTGATGAACTCCAATCGCACGACTGAGCAGGACGACTAGACTCATTCGCACGACTGAGATAGACGAATGGTTCAATCGCACAACTGAACCATGCGGCTAAGCTCAATCGCACGACTGAGGCAAATGCATGAGTAATCGTACGACTAAGTCCAATCGCTAGACTCAGTTGCACGTATGAGCTCAATCGCATAACTAGTGCTTAGTCGTCCAGCTCAGTCGCATGACTAAATTCAATCGCTCAGTTCAGTCGCACGACTGAAAAAAATGTTCAATTACATGAAACAAGTCTGGAATACTGACATGTACTAACGTTTATTTGTTTTGTGTCACAGATGGCGAGCAGATGGCCCATGAGCTCTAAGCACAACATCTGTGCTTATCTCGATCAAACTTCCCGTAACTCTGCGGAGTTTGCTGGGATTATCACCTTCTTACGACAATCGAAGATTTACCATGCTATCTCAGCGCCGTGCACACCCTATGTCTCGATACAGAAGGCTTTCTGGGAGAACGCTGTGGTGGATAGGTCCACTGATCTCCACTCCATGAGGAGCTCGATATTTGGGGAGGCTATCCACATCACAGAGGAGGATATACGGACGGTCCTTAAGTTCGGGGATGATGCAGACTGCCCCACCAGACTTCATCCCCTGACAGTCCGTGGCTGCTTCATGAGAGCCAAGTACTCTGGGGATATCAACACTAGCATGCTCAACAAGAGCAACTTGTGCCCCCTGTTTAAGTACTTGGCACACGTACTTCTACGCTGCATCGCCTCAAGGAAAGGCGGATTTGATGAGCTTTCAGACCAGATGCAAAATGCATATGTCGCTCTGGTGCTGAACCATCCTTTTGGTTTCTCTCGGATGATCTTCACATACATGGTGGAGAACATCTAGGCTAAGGGGAAAGAGAGATTTTGCATGTATCCCCGGTTCCTACAGATGATGATAGACCAGAAAGTTCCCCAACTGCCCAAAGCTCAAGATGATGCAGTAGTGTTGGAGATTATGGATGATACAACACTTGGAAGGATGAAGGTCTACCGGGGGAAGCAGGTTAAACCCCGGTGAGGAGATTGTTTGGGCACCTGGCCCGAGAGGATTACATGGTGCCAGCTAGGAAAAAGTGGCGTCACGATGATAGTGAGTCAGACACGGAGCCGATAGCAGTTCCGATTGATGACTCCGATGATGATGGTGATGATGGTGGAGATACGGGTCCGGAGACCACTACTACAGCTGCTAATGTTATATCTCCACCATCCCCACGCGAGGGTTTAGAGACGGCTGGATTCCATCAGGGCGTTATGCCTGATGAGGAAGAAGTATCAGATGAAGAGCCTCTCACCCGGAGAGTGGGTAGCAAGGTCGTGGCTACTGAGCACGGCATGAGGGCGGTTAGTGGACGCCCGGGAGGGTCTGGGGTTCTACAGCTGACCCGTCATACACCCCAGACACTCCCAGCAGCCAAGGGGGAGCATCCGGATCTAAAGGATCCAGACTCAAGAGGATGGCTCAGCCCCATGGGAAGAAGCCCAAGCGCCGAAGGCTGACACTACTCACCACCACCACACCCACTTCCACTACCTCAACCACCCAAACTACCACAGCCACCACTACACCTATTCCACAACCTGTCACCACCATACATCCTAGCACCACCATACATCCTACCACCACCATACATCCCACCACCACCATACATCCCACCACCACCATACAACCCACCACTACCATACATCCCACTTCACAACCCACTCACATTCCACCACCAATATTCACCACCACCACAGCTACCACCACGAGCCACCGAGCCGGTCCATCCTCCTTCCCAACAGGTTCATCCCTCCCTCCTATTGGAGTAGAGGAAAAGCTAGCAGCTCTGAACAGAATGGTGCTGAAGCTGCTAGTTACGGATGAAGAGAAGGCAGCGAGACTACTTCAGCTTGAGGAGCAAAATGCTTCTCAAGCTCAGCTTATTTCTCAGGAAGCTGAGTAGGTCTCCCAACTCCAGGAACATAACGTCATGTCTACCCAAAAGATTGAGGAGTTGGAGTCTGCTAACAAGAAGATTCTGCTGAAGCTGAAAGGGTCACAAGCTGATCCTCTGAAGATCAGGGAAGGAGATAATGATGATGATGGAGATGATGAAGAGGATGATGAGAGTGATGAGGATGATGACAATAGTGGTGATGATCAAGCCAAGAGAGGCAAGATGATGATGATGATGATGATTCTGCTTCAAATGCTGCTGATTCTGGTCGGGAACAACGTACAAAAAGAAGACAAGACCATGGATCTACAGCAGCTCCTCCATCATCACCTACTATTGAAGCTCCCGGGCAGATCCAAGGCAAAAGTATAGATTAGATGTTTTATTTAAATTTTGTACTTGATTCATCTTTTGATGCATATGAAACTCATGTAAATATTTAATGATTAATGTTTATTTAACTTGATTTCATACTAATGATTGATACTCTACATGTTGATATTAAACAGATCCTAGATTTCAGCAAGATGAGCATGATGTTGCTCCCCTCCAACAGATCAAGTCTCAACTCACAATGATTCTTGATCTGTAGGGGATCGTCAGAAGGTCGGTGAGTTATACTCCTGAAGAAGGAGAAATAATTCACGACTTTACTGACGAGCAGCTTGCTGAAATATTTTGTCTAAATCTAGACGAAATTGTTAAGGATGCTCCAACCTTTGATGATGCTGATGATGACAAGCTCAACGATGTTGAAGAAATAGAGATAGAAGACATCACAGATCAGCACTATCCAGAATACGCTGACCGAGAAGGCAACGTGTTTCCAGATCTGGTTAACACTCTCGGCAGTGATATTCTGGAGAAACTTAGTAAGAAGGAAAGGGGAGCTGAAGCTTCATCTAGCCAAGCCCAAGCCTCAAACTTTGATGTTGATATCAGAAAGGCTGAATGGGCGGCTTGCTTCGCTGAGGTCTGAGCCCAACGCGCTACGGCAACTCAGAGTACCTACACCAAGCTATACAAGTCAAGAAGAATATAAAGGTGTCAGGGAAAATCATTGCTTGGGCTCATTTTGATGATCTTGGCGTGTATGCGGTGAAAAGCGAGAGGGGAATCGAGTACTTCAGATTCCCTCATGATCTGAAGACTCTCCCTGGTTTTGAGCTCAACCAGCTGGCACGCCTGAAGTTATTATATGCGGATCCGAAGAAAATGTCAGGCTGGTTGAGGCTGCCCTGAAAAGGGAGTACAGGACTAGATGGGTGAACCTCAAACCTCAGCAGGCTACTAGGTACCTCAGGAGGTCTGAGGTGAGCCCCATCACAGGTCAACCGAAGATAGTCCTGAAGTGGCGACCTTCGCGCACAATGTCCCGAATTCCACTGAGGGAGATGCCACAGGACTTTACCCCACACTTTAAGTGGTGGTACTATGACTGGCGCTCGGGAGAGGCCGTCATCATTTTGGATAGGGAAGGCACGATGGACACAATAAGGGTATTTGACCTCATGTGGCTTATCAATTTGTCAGCGTCAGATGTTTATACGCTTTACAAGTGGCCACTGTTTTTTGACACGCAGGATATAGTGCAAGCACTACAGTTTCAGCATATGATACGTCTATGCTTTGCACTTAATATCCATGCCGAGAGGGTAAAGAGATTCGAAGAGTTCAAGAAAGAAGTCAAAGTCTAGATAGAACTTGGTCCAAGGGGGAGTTTGTTGGTACACATGTCCCCAGTTCTAGTCTAGTGAGCTTAAATGTAATAGACTTTCTTTTTTTGTAACACTTATGTAATGTTTAATCAATTCAATGAGAAACTCTTCTATATATGTTTATTGGTTGTTTAATGTTATATCTATTTATATTGTTTATTGTTACACGCATACATGACAATGTTATACAGGTTTACGGTTGTTAGACATAGTTCTGAACCATTAAAGGTTCAAGAATATGTTTAACTAAGTATCCTGATTTAGTCCCACGACTGGACCATGCGAATGGGCCAATCGCACGACTGAACCAGGTGATTGAGTCAATCGCACGGTTGAGTCGTAAGACTGACTCAGTCGTATGAATGAACCAATCGTATGACTCAGTCGCACGACTGAGCCAGTCGCTTGGCTCAGTCGTACGAATGAAAGCTATAACCTATAAATACTACTTAATTTGCGGAAAAATGTAACACTTTGAATATAATAAAACCTAGCAGTTCCTGTTCGTTCAGAGAGTCCCTTCCAACTTCATAAAGCGAACCTGATCATTGCTAATAAATTCTTAACGTTTTCTAATTGTTAGTTTTGATCCGGATTACGTTCTCCCTTATTGGATCGCCAATCAAATAGGATTCCGCACTATTTGATCTGGTTTCACGTTTGAATCAGTTAGTACTCTGTTGTACACGGTCCTAACAAGTACTCCAGCCACAGATGAACCAGTGATTCCTAACTTTGATAATGACGTGGCTATTCCTACAACTCCAGTGACAAGGGTCAGTATGAATCATCCCCCAGAAAACATCATAGGGGATCTTCTCACAGGTGTTCAGACAAGAAATCAGTTGTACACAACTGACTACGCTGCAGTAATGGAAAAGGGATATATACATGATGGGGCGTATAAGTGTTTTGTTTCTCAAGTGAAGCCCAAGTATGTAAGTTATGCCTTGAAAGATGAGGCATGGGTAAATACCATGCAAGAAGAACTTCTATAGTCTAAGAAGCTAGGTGTTTGGACACTAGTGGATAGACCCAAGGGTGCAAAGGTGATTGGCACAAAATGGTTTCTTCGTTGCAAGAAAGATGACCAGGGGTCATCATCAGAAACAAGGCACGGTTAGTAGTTCAAGGGTTCAGACAAGTTGAAAGCGTGGACTACAATGAGGTATTTGCACCTGTGGCTAGGATGGAAGCAACTCGGATCTTCCTAGCCTATGCATCCTACATGAAGATCAAGGTGTATCAATTGGATGTGAAAAGTGCATTTCTACATGGTGAAATCTGTAAGACAGTATACGTTAGTTAGCCAAAAGGTTTCGAAGATCCTTATCATCAAGACAGAGTTTATAAGTTAGACAAGGCTTTGTATAGGCTACATCAAGCCCCTCGAGCCTGGTATGAGAAGCTCTCCACTCACCTATTGAAACATGGTTTCCGAAGGGGAGTAATTGACTGCACGTTATTCATCAGAGAAAAGGATGGAGATTTACTACTTGTTCAGATATACGTGGATGACATAATCTTCGGTTCCAAAAATGAAGAATTATGTAAAGAATTTGAATCGGTGATGAAAGCTGAATTTGAAATGAGTGCAATGGGAGAGATGAAGTTCTTTCTAGGATTACAGGTGGATCAGACACCCAATGCAATCTTTCTACATCAGACCAAATACGTAGGGGACATTTTGAAGCGGTTTGATATGGAAAATGTAACAGTTGCGGGTACCCCTCTTGCCACGAACCACGATATGGCACCTGATGAAAATGGGGATTTAGTAGATGCCACCATGTATCGTGGAATGATCGGATCTCTAATGTATCTCACGGCTTCTCGTCCTGATATCATGTACGCCACGTGTTTATGTTCTAGATATTAGTCAAAACGAAAAGTAAATCATCTAATTGGGGTGAAATGGATTCTTCATTATCTCAAAGGTACTCCAACACTCGGGTTGTGGTATTCTTATGATGATAACTTTGAACTTACAGCTTACAGTGACTCAGACTATGGTGGATGCAAGATGAACTACAAGTCCACATCTGCGGGGTGTCAATTTTTTGGAAGGCGTTTAGTCACCTGGCAATGTAAGAAGCAGACGTCTATTGCTCTGTCAACGTGTAAAGCTGAATATGTTGCTGCTGCAAGTTGTTGTTCTCAAATCATCTGGATTCAATAGCAAATACGAGACTATGGTTTGCAATTTACTAACACCCCTATATTTGTTAATAATTCTGCTGTCATAGATGTAACTAAAAATCCTGTACAACATCCTAAAACCAAACACATCAGCATTAATATCACTTCATACGTGATTGTTTTGAAAAGCATTTAATCGATGTTATTAAAATTAACATGGATTTTCAGCGCACCAACCTCTATACCAAAGCCTTTCATAAACCGAGATTTTACTATCTATTAGAGGTCAATGGCATCAAGAAGAAAGAGGATGTGATTCCAGAGAAGTCGAGTTCATAGTCCGTCTGTATGTTTCTAAATTTAATTTTTCTATCACATTTATTTTATTTTCTTTTATTTTCTTTAAAAAATTCAAAAACACTAAAAGATTTTCTCTGTTAGAATTATATTAGGGGGGGAATAGCTTTAGTTTCAGTAGTTAGTATTCAATTACTTAAAAAAGGGAGGGCGGGCAGATAAGCTAAAAAGCTAAGACATCAAATGTGTGAAATTGATTCAATATTACGGAAAATAATAGTACATAGGCATTGAACTGTTTGGGAAACCAAAAAGATTTAAATGTTTTAAATGTTATATTCAAAGTTACAGAAAATTGTAAGTCTGAGAAGTCAAAGCATAATAAGTAGAAAAATGATAGTAAGCTAGTCTGTTACTGTGGTTACATAGAGAACGTAGACCTAGGGGCTGCTAGTCCATTATGATGTGTCGGTAGATTCAAACAATAGACTAGTAGACTTCATGGTGAACAAATTAAAACTAAATCATTCGACAAGCTGTGGTTTTCCGTTTATCCCTGGTTAACACAATAAACGTATTCCAATAAGGATGAGGAGCAAAATGAACGCATAAATATGTGCGGATGACCATAAAAATGAGCAAAGCGCATGAAAATGTGAAACGTAATCAGCTAACGACAAATGTTGTTGTTGAGTTATATGTAAAATAAAAATTGCTCTAACAACAAGATAGGTTGTGTGCCTCTCTGCTGTGCGATGGCACTAACCGGAGGATAAGCACAACCTAAATATTCTAGAATTGATTATGTTTGCGCCTCTTCTGCTGTGCGATGGCACTGACTTGAGGCTTGGCATCTCTTTAAAACTTAGAATAGTTCTTCTTGTCAAAAACCCGTAGACCGCTCAAAAATCTCCTGAGGAAGGTTGATTACCATATAAGTGGGATCCACAAATGCCTGTTGACTTAATACACCTAAATAATCACCAATGTATGTCAAAAATCTGGGTATGGATTTATGTGGACAAATATACTGACAATCATCGTGGCTGCATCTCATGATGGTCAAAATCAATGTGTGTGTTGCTCCAGGATAAACAAACTTGAATCAAATCATGAAGAATTAGATCAAAATAATAATCACAATCAATACCCCTTTGATCTTCAAATTGGATTGCAAATGATATATTTTACAAGTAAACCCTCAATCCATTGGTCATGCAACCATTTTCCAAACCTAAATTACAATTACCTATTTATAGTGAATATAATCTCACTAGTTGCATTTAAACCCCTAGAAATTGGCTAATTAATGGAAATAACATCTAAAATCAAAACATGACTAAAAACAAAAAAATATATTGTTCACACAAAATATATTTATTACAATAAAACTCCTAGTCATTTAAATCTTCAACGTCTTGTCTCGGTTCCACGTCTCGAACGTTTCGGGTTTGACTTTTGCATTGACTTTGACCATTGATGTTGACTTTGTTGACTTTCACTGTGTTGATATATTAGGACTATTCTTCAGACCCAACAGTGTGCTACATAACAACTCTAGCATGATTTCATGTTAATGTCTTTGACTCTTAGATGAAAGAGACTAAGTGTAATGTATATATAAAGCTCATTGTTATTGACATAAAGATAAAAGTTCCCAATGATTATGTTTTATGCCGGTCCCAAATGTTTGAATGCGTTCTGCTCAGGGGGAGAAATCGGTTAAGTGATATTTAATAGTTTTCAACCTTCCTCAAATGAAAAACAAAAATATGTCTTGTTTCACTTTAATTAAAAATTTCCTGTTTTGGTTATCTGTATTGAGTCGATGTCAGACTGTAACAAGACTAAACTCTGTGAATGTCACAAAACGAGCCAAACGTTATCTATGAGAAGCTTGTTTCTGAAATAAAAGGATCATGTCTGAGGTTATCAAAAGGTTTCATTTAAAAGGATCACGTCTGAGGTGATCAAAACGTTTCATTTAAAAGGATCATGTCTGAGGTGATCAAAAAGTTTTCAGTTAAGCTCATTGTTATTGACATAAAGATAAAAGTTCCCAAATGATTATGATGCGGTCCCAAAATGTTGAATGTTCTGCTCAGGGGAGAAATCGGTTAAGTGATTTAATAGTTTTCAACCTTCCTCAATGAAAAACACAAAAATATGTCTTGTTTCACTTTAATTAAAAATTTTCCTGTTTTGGTTATCTGTATTGAGTCGATGTCAGTCTATGTAACAAGACTAAACTCTGTGAATGTCACAAAACGAGCCAAACGTTATCTATGAGAAGCTTGTTTCTGAAATATAAGTCATGTCTGAGGTTATGCATTTAAAAGGATCACGTCTGAGGTGATCAAAACGTTTTCATTTAAAAGGATCATGTCTGAGGTGATCAAAAAGTTTTCATAAAAGGATCATGTCTGAGATGATCAAAAATGTCTCAAAGATAAGTATGCGGATTAATGATACAAAAAAGTCTATTCACTAAACTGACCCAATCGTACAATTGGACCATAAGTATGGGCCAATCGCACGATTGGACCATAAGTATGGGCCAATCGCACGATTGAACCGTAAGTATGGACCAATCGCACGATTGTACCATAAGTATGGGCCAATCTCACGATTGAACCATAAGTATGGGCTAATCACACGATTGGACCACAAGTATGGCTTAGTCGCATGACTGGACCATAAGGATGTTCGAGTCGCACGATTGGCATCCTCAGTATGAACCAATCATACGATTGGCTGAATGAGGATATGTCAGTCATACGACTGAACCTCAGTCGCACGTATGAACCATGCGAATAAGTCCAGTTGCATGACTGATACTCAAATCCGTATAAAAAGGAGCTCAGTCGGTCATAAATCCCACTCTTGTTCAAAAACCTCTCAAACGCACGACAGACCTAGACACTCTGTTAAAATTTTTTGAGACTCTCATCTTGTTTTCAGTGTTGCTAACGATTCCAAATTGATTTACAGGTGCTTTCAAATAATGAATGCGACGTTTAACACCTTAAATAATCGATAATCGGACTAAAATATAACCAAGCACAATCGGACCTAAAACGCCTGAATTGGATATGTAAATGATGTTAAAATCAAAATTAAGGTCTATCTGGTGTTTTAACATGTAATGGCGAGACTAAGGATTGCTATCTCAACCTGGATAGTGCGTATTTGAAGAAATTTCAAATTTTGGTCGCGTACGGTGAGAATGCGACTGGACTGTCTGATGAACTTCAATCGCACGATTGAACCAGACGCATGATTCAATCGCACGATTGAATCAGTCGGTCCTTCAGTTGCACGACTGGGATAATCGTATGTCAGGGCACAAGACTAAGTTCAGTCGGTTGCTCAATCGTACGATTGAGTTTAGTGTATGGTTCAATCGTACGATTGAACCATTCAGTCAAGACTTGTTTGAATTCAAATGCTTATTTCATGTGAATAGCTTTAACTTGTCATCCTAAAGATGTTTGGTTGTGTTTCAGTTGAGATGTCGGATCGATGAACCATAAGTCCAAAGCACAACATTTGTGCTTATCTGGGTACTTCGTCGAGGAATGCTGCTAAGTTTGTTGGGATCATTGAGTTCCTTCGGTGTTCGAGGATCTATAGAGCAATATCCGCTCATTGCACATAGTATCAATCCTTACAGCATGCATTATGGGAGAATGCAGTGGTCGATCGCTCAGTTGAGCCTTACAGGATCCGAAGTTCCATCTTCGGTTAGGATATAGATATCGGGAAGACGATTTCAGGAGAGTATTGGATTTGGGTGAGGATGGAGACTACCTAACCAAGTTACATCCCCTAACAGTTAGGGGTTGTTTCTTGAGGATCAAGTATGCAGGCGACATAAATGCCAACGTGCTCAATAAGAGCAACATGTGCCCATCTTCACCACCTCAACCACCGAACCCATAACTACCCAAATCAGCACATCCACCACCTTTATTCCTCCCTTCTAGAGCATCACTCTGCCCACTGTAGGATTAGAGGAGCAGCTAACCAGCCTTAATAGGATTGTGCTAAAGCTGCTTGCAGATGATGCTCACAGGGCCGACCAGATCGGTCAGCTGATGGCTGAGAACAATGCCCAATGACAGCAGATTGTTCAACTGTCAGAACGAGCCTTTGAGACAGAGAGAGCACTGATTCAAGCAAATGAGGCTGTTCAGTCTCAGAATCAGCTGCTCATTACATCTAAAGAGAGGATTGATGATCTAGAGAGAAAGAATAAGAGGATTGTGCTGAAGTTGAAGGGAAGAGGAAAGAAACAGTAAAGATCAAGGGTAATGGAGATGATGGTGATGATAGTGATGACGATGATTCGAGTGACAGTGAATCCGATGATGATGATGATGAAGATAAGTCGGATGAGTCCTGTGAGGAGAAGAAAGATGATATAGATGAAGATGACGAGCCTAAAAGTGATGCCAATGCATCAGCCTCAAATCAAGAAGAAAAGGAGAAAAGAACAAAGAAAAATCAAGATGGAGGAGCGTCTACTTCCATTAGATACACTACCTCTTCCAGAAATGTATCCTCCAGTTTCACCTCCAAACTGAACAGGTCCTCCATCAAAATGTTTAAATTGTTGAAGAAGAGATATGTTCACTGTCATGTGCCTGGAGCACCCACTGTCTACAATCCATATATTTCCATTTTTGTCATGTGGACGTCCCTACACATAAGGTGAAAAGTTTGTTGTTATTGGAAACCCAAGCCTTGTTGGTCTTGGGTTCTTCCAATGAGGATAACTTTATTAAACCAAAATGTAAGCATGGGGGTTCAATAGTGGTTTGGGAGAGGAGGTTTGAGCTGCAGCATCTTCTCTGATCTTCCATTTTATCCTTTGGTTGACCAGTGTGGATGAGCTTGATGAAGCTTGAGCATCAGATCATTCTTTCGAGGACTTTTTCTTCTCGGAAGAAGCTTTTACAATCTTCTCTTCTGAAGTAGTCTTATATTTGGAAGGTTTCAAAGGAATTCTTTTGTTCTTTTGAGTTTTCTTTAACTTGTCTTCCGAAGCAATTTTCCTTTTGGAAGAATGAGTTTCTTCCGAAAGCAATTTGGCTTCGAAAACAGGTTTTCCTTTTCTTAACACTTGAACTGTATGATAAGGTCCAAATGTGAAACCCTCCTTGATTTCCTTTTTATTAACATTATTTGCATGATGTGTGCTTGCAGGATTGTAGTAACAATCTTTAGCCATGTAGTTGTGTAGACCACACATTATGCACTTAATGTTAACCTTCTTGGGTTGTGAAGACTGTTGTTTCTTGATTTTCTCAACAATCTTCCCCTTCATCTTCTGATCCTTCAGCTGGGTAAAGGTGCTAGTACTACACTCCATTCCTGGAGTAGAACTTCCGACCATTTGGAATCCACCTGAGATAAAAACACCATTTTGCTTTGGATCTATCTTCAGCTTAGACTCAGCTACTTTCTTGGCAGTTATTCTGGTTGCCTTGACTTTGTTTCTTCTGGCTTTAGTGGTCAGAGGTTGTTCATTACAGGTGTGAATAGGTTTTTCCAGCTGAGCTTTCCCTGTAATGGCCTCCACACTTGCATCATTCTTCTTCTCATGAGATAGGGGGTCATCACAAGGGACCTCTTGCTCTATAGTACCACATCTAGGTTGTCTTGTAAGAGTATGGTGGATCAATTTCATTGGTTCCCAACCCACCTTTGTTTTGATAACATATCTTTGAGTGGGAGGATGATGCAAGAATGGTTTTGAAGTTATGCTCCTCAATAGCATACTTCTGTGCTTTAGCCTCAGCTATAACTAGCTGGGTTTAAGCCTCAGTTAACTTGGAATCAAATCTTTGATTTGAGTCCTATAATTTGAGTGTTCATGTTTAAAGAGGACACAGTTTTCTCTAACTCTTCAATTTTCATTTTATAGTCAGATTCTGCCCTTTTAAAATAAGATTTTAAGATATTTAATGAATCAATATCATATTTGATTTCCATGTTATAGTCCTGATACAGTTTGACTTTAGCAATACAAGCTGGGGTGCAAAGATGTTCATATACATCGCTGTCATCAGTTCCAGCCATGAGTGCTTGAGCGGGTGTCACATCTTGCACCATAAAGCTCCAGTCAACTTCTTTAGAAACAGCAGCAGTTTGTTGTTCAGTTGAAGCAGCCTTATGGGTGACAGGATATGAGGAGGCTTGAGTGGCTCCAGGGTTGGATTTTGGAGCTTTACATTCCCTGGCAAAGTGACTAAGTTGATTGCAGTTGTAGCACTTGGCCTTGGTTTTGTCAAACATGAATTTGCTATTAGTTGGGTTTAAGGGAACTGCCTTCCAGTTCTTTTAAAGAACTTCTTTGCCCTATAGGTCAGCAGATCCATTTGTTGAACGATGTCCATGTATTCAATATCATCTGGGCTGAAGCATTCTAGATCATCAAAGCAGAACTAAAAGTCACTAGAATGTTCATTTCCTAAAACAAAGGCACAATTGTCCTGGAAGGAACTTGACTGAGCCTGTTGAGACCTTGGTGTCTCAGGAAAAGTGATATATGGCCCAGAAGAATATGGTTGCTGTTGGGAATAAGTCAGGTACTGTTAGGACTGATTGGATCTTGGTCCTTCAGCAACATAAAGAGCATTGCTAGTGGGAGGATCAGATATTCTAATCATCTGATGACCTTTCTGAGTTTCCATCTCTACATGGTATCCATCAAGAATACTGAATAGTTCAGTCATTATGAGACTATTTAAGTTCTCTGATCTCTTGATAGAGACACAATAGAAAGTCCACTCTTGAGGAAGTGCACTCATGAACTTCCTTGTTAGGTCTCTTTTCTCAAGAGAAACTCCAACTGACTGAAGTGAAGAGATAAGATCCATGTACCTGAAATATTGTTGGCTCAGAGTTTCACTAGTAATATAGGTGAAGTTTCAAACTGCTGCTTCATGTAGTCTTTCTTAGAGTCATTAGAACTAGAATACATCTGAGTCAAAGCATCAAAGAGTTCTTTGGCTGTCTTGCAGTGCTCAAATGTAAGGCCCCGTTCCCGGGCACCTCACAGTTGGTCATTCATTGCATGTAAAACATATTAATATATATTTCATTAAATAAACAGCGGAATTACGTTAGCAAAAGTCATTCTCTATTATTAAAAGATACTGTTGTTAAGCAATACAATAGTGTTCAAATTACAAAAGATTGTTTAGTTATAATACAAAACCACAATATCATAACATAGGAATGGATGTCAGTGTTTCTCCGCCGAGTAGCCTCACCCTCGTGCCATCCTCAGCAACTATTACCTGCCAACTGAAAATGTATAAAAGTCAGCGTTGTTGAGTGAGTTCTAGTTTTAAAAGTATTAAAATACCTTGTGTAATGTGTATATATATATATGAAAATACTCTTTTTACAAAAATACATCTCTTACTCTTGTACGTGAGCACGTAATAACTATACAACAAGGTAATGCTTTCTTTCTTTACTGTATGCCTTTCTTTATTTCATACTCTTTTAACTTTATCTTTCACTTTCTATATGGACCAATGAGCAATACCCTAAACTATATGCATGGGGAAACTGGTGCTGGGCCTCTGTCTCTCAATAGGCTCTGATCACTGTACACAAGGCTGACCCAGTCACCTAGGGTATGCTATAAAGGTCCGCCAATCTCAATTGATTGGCCCTATGTGCATCCTTTGGGGTAGCTAACCCGCATCACAGTTGAGCTAATAACAACATTGTCATGCACCTCCTATATGCTTGCAAGACTTTTAGCATTTTAATTAAGTCTCACTTCTCTTTATCACCACTCTTTCATTTTGTTAATAATAATACTTGCATTTATGATCATAACACACCAGATAGGTCACACAATGATAATTACTATGATCATTGGAACAACATAATAATAATGCAATATAATAGTAATTAAAGACCCTAAGTCAAACTTGGGTCAAAACCTAATGATTCTGGTTTCCTCAAAATTTCAGAAAATGTTCTAAGTGTTCTAGGCGCATGAGCACTATGCAGGCGCATGAGGCATGTTTAGGCGCATGGGCACTATTTGGGCGTTTCAACACTTGGGCGTTTGGACCATCTCAGGCGCATGGGCACTATTTGGACGTTTGGTCCATACTTAGGCTTCTGAGTCAAAATCTTAGACGCATGGGCTACTGTTCAGGCGCATGGGATTACACTTAGAATTTCTAAGGCATTTTCTAGACGGTTGGGGCACTATTTTGGCGGTTGGGCCCTGTTTAGGCGTATGGGCTGACTTAGAACTTTCTAAGGTAAATTTTAGGCGGTTAGGATACTGTTTAGGCGGTTGGGCAACCTGTTTAGCATATTCTTAACATATTATCCATCCCAGTCATTCTTCTTACATGTTCTAAGCTTAATGAAACCATTAAAAGTATAATTAACACATAACAACCATAAAAATCATCATGCATACATAGACACATACAGGTATTCAAACAACTTTTGTAAAAATGGTTTTACATACATTTTCAGCCCTAAAAGTGTTTAAAACATGTAAAACTACAGGGTCTAGAACTCACCTTTGTTGTTCTCAAGTTTAAACTCTTCACTTGAGCTTCTTAGATGATTCTAACACCTAGAAACCCACCAAATACACATTCGAACACACATAAACACACATAAGCAAATAACCGAGGCATGTGTCGACTAAGAACAACTCAAAACAAAGAATTCATACCTTGAAATCGAAATCTTCTTCTTCTCTCTAGAAACCGAACTCCCTGCTCTTTCTCTCTCTAAATCCGAAAGCAGAAAGGTGAAAAGGAACATGGCATGGGCGGCCATGTTGCTTTTGAACAAAATAATATTAAACTTTGCATTTTTGACACATTTAACCCCTCCATTTGGGTTAAATGGCATTTTCCACTTTTATTCTTTATTTTACCACTTTTTATAATATCCGGGTGTTACATCAAAGCCTACCATGATGGAGTTTAGTATGGCTATAAGCAGTACAGTCATGGCTTTGCTATTGATGTCTAGCCTCTTATAGTCTTCATCTGAGTAAACTTCGACATCCTTTTCTATCATGGCACCTTTCCCATCGGGTGATGCCACCTTTGGTTTGTAAGGACCATAAACGATAGATCTCCACATTTGGCTATCTTGATACTTGATGAAGCCTTCAATCCGTATCTTCCAGGATCTGAAATTTTTAGGAGTGATGATAGGAGCTTTAGTCATCGTTCCCATTTCAAATTCTGTAGATTTCTGGTTAATGGCCATTTTTGAGTGTAGTGACTATAAGTGAAAAGTCACGATGATTTGGGATAGTAAGATCTCACAATCAAGAGCCTGGAAGCTTTGATACCAATTGCAGGATCGATGTTAGTCACTAAACACAAGTATTCTCTCTTGAACTCACTTGAAACACACTCAAGGATGATACAGAATCCTCTAAGAGTTGATAATAATATACTAAGTAAAATAAAGACACAAGAAATAATTTTTAAGATACTTGAATATATTACTTCTCAAGTCAGGGTTACAAGACTCTTACTAGCATGGTTCTTATGAGCTTACAATGAGAACTATATATACTACTATCTATAGTTGGTTATATAAAAGATTACCAGTTGGACACTTGCTAACTAAATAAATACTAAATTGCTAGTTGTAAGGTTTCTAGAATAAAATACTATCCTAGACAAGGTAGTCATGACATGTCCATGACTTACCTTTTTGGTTACCAACTGAAGTTGGTAATTGTACTAACTGGTAAGGAATGAACAGTGAACTAAAGTTGGTCAACTACCTAAGCGTGGGAAAAAGCCATGTGGTATCTCAGAGATTGCAGCGGCTTGTCAGAGAGACCATACTAGTATCCACTGGTTCATAGTAGGTTTTTTCAAAGGTAAACTGGCTTTGAAAGAACAAGTTCTTCCAAAGCTACTTATACTTCAGAAGAATCTACTTCTTTCGAGACTTATGTTAGTCTTTGACACTTTATGATTCGAAAGCTTTAGTCTTGAGATCTTCTAAGTGCTGATCTTCTGAAGAGAGATAACTTTGTCTTCGGAAGTTGTGATTTCTCTTCAGAAGCTCTCTTGACTTTGATCTTCGGAATTGCAGACTTTGTCTTCGGAAGTGCGGACTTTGTCTTCGGAAGTGTAGACTTTGTCTTCGGAAGTGTAGACTTTGTCTTCGGATGTCTTTATCAGTTGCACCAAAATTATTCTAAGTATGGTTTTGGTTGCACCAGCCTCATCTATCCCAACACTTTATTACTCGTTATAGACCTCACAATTTATTAGTTATGAAGTGTTCATGGAAGTGATAAATCGAGTATGTAAGCCGTACCTGGATAAGTTTATGATTATGTTTACAGATGATATCCCTATCAATTCACGATTAAAAGAAGCGCGCGAGCTACATCTGAGAGTAATAAGTTGTTGGGAGAAGAGAAACACTATGAAAAATTCTCCAAGTATGAGTTCCGATTGCGTGAAGTGAAGTTCCTCGAGCACATGGTCAATGAGAAGGGAATTCACATTGATCCGGGAAAGATTGAAGTAACTAAGAAGTGGGATACACCTAAGATGTCTTTGGAAATATAGAAACTCTTGGGATTAGTAAGGTACTATCAACAGTTCATTGCAAATTTCTCACAAATTGCCCAACCGTTGACAATGTTAACTCAGAAGGAGAAGAAATTATGTTGGGAACCTAAGCAAGAAAAGGTCTTTCAAACATTAAAGGACAAGTTGTGTAACACATCGAATATTGACTTTTTTGGATGGGTTAAATAATTTTGTGGTATTCTGCGACGCATCATATCTAGGACTTGGTTGCGTTCTAATGCAGAAAGATAAAGTGATTGCTTATGCCTCTTGACAGCTAAAAAACAAGAGGAATTATATGACGTATGATTTGAATTGGGTGTTGTAGTGTTTGCACTCAAGATTTGGAGGTGCTACCTGTACGGATCAAAGTATGCCATCTATACCGATCATAAAAGCCTTCAACATACCTTTAATAAAAAAATAATTGAACATGCATATGAGAGGCAAATGCCACGAGCTTTAGGAATGACTATTCAATCAAACCTTAAGGCTCGGATCCTATTAGCATAAGGTGAGGCATTGAAGGAGGAGAATGTTACAACTGAGAAGTTTTGCGGGTTAGGTAAGAAGATGGAACACAATGGGGATGGTGTACAATACTTCGTTGATCATATATGGGTACCTAAGTGGGGAAAGGTACAAGACTTAGTCGTGAGTGAGGTACACCAGTCAAGATACTCCATTCTAATTGACGCGGACAGGATCTATCAAGACCTTAAGAAATTATATTGGTGGCCATGCTTGAAGAAGGATATTGCCACTAACATTAGTGAATTTTTAACATTTTCCAATATTACATTCGAACATTAGAAGCCTTTGCGATTACTGGAACACCAGGAAATTCCCTATTGGAGATGGGCAAATATAGCGTTAAGTTTCATTTCTAAGTTTCGACGAACAAGTAGCGGACATGACTAAATTTGGGTTATCGTGGATCGAATGATGAAATCTGCTCACTTACCAATTCGAGAGGATTACAAAATGGAGAAATTAGGGAGGATCTACTTAAACAAAATTATGACTAGGCAAGCGCCTCTGTCGATCATATTAGATCGCGATAGTTGGTTTATGTTGCGGTTCTTGCAGACCTTCAAAAAGCAATGGGCACACGGTTAGATCTAAGTACCGCTAATCATTGATAAACGAATGGTCAAAGTGATGTACAATCCTAACTCTTAAATACATGTTTAGAGCATGTGTGATTGATTTAGGTGGAAGTTGGGACACCCGTCTATCGTTGATTGAGCTATCTTATAACAATAGTTATCATACGAGATTTGGATATGCTCTTTTTGAGGCGTTGTATGGAAGAAAGTGTAGGTCACTAGTATGTTAGTCTAATGTCGCTGAAAGCCAATTAAAGGTTCCTGTGACCGATAAGATATTTCAAATAAAAAATACACTTAAGACAGCCAAAGACTGCCAGAAAAGTTACGCAGATAATTAGAGAAAACCCTGGAATTCAGTGTGGGGCGATAGTGTTTTATTTAAAGTTTCTTACCGGAAGGGAATTGTATGGTTTGGAAAGAAAGGAAAGTTAGCCCGAGGTGTCTGGCATATTCGATATCGCGGAAAGGATTATCCCTATGGCGTATCGATTAAAGTTTTCCCATGAACTTAGCAGTGTTCACGATACACTCTATGATTCGAATCTTTAGAAATGTTAGACTGATGGTTCCATTCATATTCTAATCGAGGAAACTGAATTTTGATGAGAAACTTCATTTTGTGAAAGAACCGATAGAAATTATGGACCTAGAAATTAAGTGAGCTAACTGAACAAGTTTCCAAATTGTTATAGTTTGATAGAACTCTAACCGAGAACCTGAGTTTACATGGAAACGAGAAGATCATATGAAACTGAAACACCCGCATATGTTCTTGGATAGAGCTTTGGGATTTAAATCCAGCTGAATTTCAGGATGAAATTCTCTCAACTGTGGGAACTGTGACATCCGTCACTTGTAGGTCCGTTAATTAACTTGAGCCTGCCATTTACACGATTATTCTCTTCATCATATTAATATGCTTGTGATTGTAATAACTGGTAACAATATCTAGACGCGTAATGGTATTCATTATGATCACTAAGATGATGATGATGATTATTATTATTATTATTATTATTATTATTATTATTATTATTATTATTATTATTATTATTATTATTATTATTATTATTATCATTATTATTATTATCATTATTATTATTATTATCATTATTATTATTATCATTATTATTATTATCATTATTATTATTATCATTATTATTATCATTATTATTATTATCATTATTATTATTATCATTATTACTATTACTATTACTATTATCAGTATTACTAGTACTATTATTACGAGTACTATTATTACTGGTACTATTATTACTGGTACTACTGCTACCGGTAATACTGCTACCGGTTCTACTGCTACCGGTGCTACTGCTACCGGTGCTACTGCTACCGGTGCTACTGCTACCGGTGCTACTGCTACCGGTGCTACTGCTACCGGTGCTACTGCTACCGGTGCTACTGCTACCGGTGCTACTGCTACCGGTGCTACTGCTACCGGTGCTACTGCTACCGGTGCTACTGCTACCGGTGCTACTGCTACCGGTGCTACTGCAACCGGTGCTACTGCTACCGGTGCTACTGCTACCGGTGCTACTGCAACCGGTGCTACTGCTACCGGTGCTACTGCTACCGGTGCTACTGCTACCGGTGCTACTGCTACCGGTGCTACTGCTACAGGTGCTACTGCTACCGGTTCTACTGCTACCGGTGCTACTGCTACCGGTGCTACTGCTACCGGTGCTACTGCTACCGGTACTACTGCTACCGTAACCTACCACCGTCATTACCCCCCCCCCCCCGGTGATTTCGACTCACAGTCATCGACCACGAAACCCCACCGTAGATCATCGAATCAAGTCTTCTAGTCACCGCGGTTCGTCATTGTGTTATCGATTAGTCGTCACAAAGGTAAACGATCCTTGTGAACTTGTTTCGTTGCGTTTCCTTTCATTAGTTTTGGGTTTGTATTGGTTCGGGTTGCGTTGTGTTGGGGGTGGTCCGATGGTGGTGTGTGTGCTACTGTGTGTGTGTTTCGATGTGTGTTGAGATGTGCTCATATATGTATTTATTGTGTTTGCACCGGATTATTTATATATATTATATATATTTGAGTGTGGGCGATGGGTGTGTGGTTGAAGGGCACCACACAGCAGCCTTTGGCTGCTACTGTGTGCGTGAATGTGATTGTGGTGTGTGTGTAAATGTGGTTGTAGTGTGTGTATGTGGGTGGTGAGTGTGTGTATGTGGGTGGTGAGTGTGTTTATGTGAGTGCATGTGAGTGTGTTTGTGTGTGTAGGTGTATGTGCCATATATGTGTGTGTGTATTATGTAATACTATGTATATGAGTGTGTGTATGTATAAGTGTATATATATATATGTGTATATATATATATATGTTCAGAGAATTATAATTAATACATATATATAATATAATATTTATATAAACTAGGGTACAAATGGGTATAGGTAAAACCTATGAAAATAAATAATTAATGTGTGTGATTATATGGAAAAAATATATGAATATATATATATATATATATATATATATATATATATATATATATATAATAGTGTACTCAAACTAATTATGTAAATGTAAGTATAAAAAATATATATCTTCTGAGCGAGTCTCGCGATACACCCAAACCGACGCGAGATGGAAACGGAAATATTATAACGCTTATCAAACGTGTTTATGAGCTCAATTATCTTCTATCTTAGGTGCTTGATTGTTGGTTCGCACGTGTTATTTGAAGTCTATCATTTTCTTCTGTTATTGCTCGCACCAATCAAGGTGGGTTTCGCGGTTCCTTTTTATTACAATTATTTATAAACATCAAGGGGGAAAAGTATGTTCAACCCTTTTATTTTGTAAACTCATTTACATTTTAGGACTATTGTGTCTGTTGATATCTAGTACATGTATAAGTTATCTGTGTGGTGATTTATTCACAACTATTTAACTTCGGTGTTGAAGCCGACGGACAGGTATTGATAGTAGTATTGGGCTGACACCCCACCCTTGTTTATTAGTATACTAGTTGGAACTAACAGTAGCCACGGACGGGCCCTAGGGTGAATATGTTCTGACATGGTACATGTCTACGTCATAGGTTTAGTTGTTAGGCTTATGTTTACATGTGATATTGCTTGCTTATAACTGTATGCACTTATTTCCTATCAAACGATTAAAAAAGTATCAAGTTCTGTTTATTATTTAAACTTGCGAACTCACCAAAAATATGTTGACCTTTTTAGTATATCTTTTCAGGTAATAAACATCGAGGATAGCTAGAGATTGTGCCTTGGTGGTAACCTTAAGAAATGCATTTTAGACTTACTTCAGCATTTCATGCAATTGTGTTACTTTATTTTATCTTTGTTGGGCATGTTTACCTTTACTAGTTCCCGGGTTGTGGGATTCAAATTCATTATACTTTTTTGACTATGTTTGTTGTGGAATTGACTAGCTACGACACAATGCTCCATTTGTGTCAGATGACGTCATGACACGTTGGTTTTCCATCATTTAATGAATTCTATTAACTATCAATGTGTTATGACGATTACATCCGTTACATTCTCGTGTTTCCACTATAAGCGGGGGTGTGCGTCACCGCCCCTTCCTATGTTAAACCTTAACAAACCTACTTAACAAAGAAGGGATGGAATGTTTTGTTTAGACCCAAGAATTCGATATCGCTGAAAGGATTATCCCTATGGCGTATCGATTAAAGTTTTCCTTGAACTTAGCAGTGTTCACGATACACTCTATGATTCGAATCTTTAGAAATGTTAGACTGATGGTTCCCTTCATATTCTAATCGAGGAAACTGAATTTTGATGAGAAACTTCATTCTGTGAAAGAACCGATAGAAATTATGGACCTAGAAATTAAGGGAGCTAACTGAACAAGTTTCCAAATTGTTACAGTTTGATAGAACTCTAACCAAGAACCTGAGTTTACATGGGAACGAGAAGATCATATGAAACTGAAACACCCGCTTATGTTCTTGGATAGAACTTTGGGTTTTAAATCCAGCTGAATTTCAGGACGAAATTCTCTCAACTATGGGAACTGTGACATCCGTCACTTGTAGGTCCGTTAATTAACTTGAGCCTGCCATTTACACGATTATTCTCTTCATGATATTAATATGCTTGTGATTGTAATAACTGGTAACAATATCTAGACGCGTAATGGTATTCATTATGATCATTAAGATGATGATGATTATTATTATTATTATCATGATCATTATTACTATCATCAGTATTACTATCATCACTATTACTATCATCACTATTACTATCATCACTATTACTATCATCACTATTACTATCATCACTATTACTATCATCACTATTACTATCATCACTATTACTATCATCACTATTAATATCATCACTATTACTATCATCACTATTACTATCATCAGTATTACTATCATCACTATTACTATCATCACTATTACTATCATCAGTATTACTATTACTATCACTATTACTATCATCACTATTACTATCATCACTATTACTATCATCACTATTACTATCATCACTATTACTATCATCACTATTACTATCACACTATTACTATCATCACTATTACTATCATCACTATTACTATCATCACTATTACTATCATCACTATTACTATCATCACTATTACTATCATCACTATTACTATCACCACTATTACTATCACCACTATTACTATCACCACTATTACTATCACCACTATTACTATCACCACTATTACTATCACCACTATTACTATCACCACTATTACTATCACCACTATTACTATCACCACTATTACTATCACCACTATTACTATCACCACTATTACTATCACCACTATTACTATCACCACTATTACTATCACCACTATTACTATCACCACTATTACTATCACCACTATTACTATCACCACTATTACTATCACCACTATTACTATCACCACTATTACTATCACCACTATTACTATCACCACTATTACTATCACCACTATTACTATCACCACTATTACTATCACCACTATTACTATCACCACTATTACTATCACCACTATTACTATCACCACTATTACTATCACCACTATTACTATCACCACTATTACTATCACCACTATTACTATCACCACTATTACTATCACCACTATTACTATCACCACTATTACTATCACCACTATTACTATCACCACTATTACTATCACCACTATTACTATCACCACTATTACTATCACCACTATTACTATCACCACTATTACTATCACCACTATTACTATCACCACTATTACTATCACCACTATTACTATCACCACTATTACTATCACCACTATTACTATCACCACTATTACTATCACCACTATTACTATCACCACAATTACTATCACCACAATTACTATCACCACAATTACTATCACCACATTACTATCACCACAATTACTATCGCCACAATTACTATCGCCACTATTACTATCGCCACTATTACTATCGCCACTATTACTATCGCCACTATTACTATCGCCACTATTACTATCGCCACTGTTACTATCGCCACTGTTACTATCGCCACTGTTACTATCGCCACTGTTACTATCGCCACTGTTACTATCGCCACTGTTACTATCGCCACTGTTACTATCGCCACTGTTACTATCGCCACTGTTACTATCGCCACTGTTACTATCGCCACTGTTACTATCGCCACTGTTACTATCGCCACTGTTACTATCGCCACTGTTACTATCGCCACTGTTACTATCGCCACTGTTACTATCGCCACTGTTACTATCGCCACTGTTACTATCGCCACTGTTACTATCGCCACTGTTACTATCGCCACTGTTACTATCGCCACTGTTACTATCGCCACTGTTACTATCGCCACTGTTACTATCGCCACTGTTACTATCGCCACTGTTACTATCGCCACTGTTACTATCGCCACTGTTACTATCGCCACTGTTACTATCGCCACTGTTACTATCGCCACTGTTACTATCGCCACTGTTACTATCGCCACTGTTACTATCGCCACTGTTACTATCGCCACTGTTACTATCGCCACTGTTACTATCGCCACTGTTACTATCGCCACTGTTACTATCGCCACTGTTACTATCGCCACTGTTACTATCGCCACTGTTACTATCGCCACTGTTACTATCGCCACTGTTACTATCGCCACTGTTACTATCGCCACTGTTACTATCGCCACTGTTACTATCGCCACTGTTACTATCGCCACTGTTACTATCGCCACTGTTACTATCGCCACTGTTACTATCGTCACTGTTACTATCGCCACTGTTACTATCGCCACTGTTACTATCGCCACTGTTACTATCGCCACTGTTAATATCGCCACTGTTACTATCGCCACTGTTACTATCGCCACTGTTACTATCCCCACTGTTACTATCCCCACTGTTACTATCCCCACTGTTACTATCACCACTGTTACTATCACCACTGTTACTATCACCACTGTTACTATCACCACTGTTACTATCACCACTGTTACTATCACCACTGTTACTATCACCACTGTTACTATCACCACTGTTACTATCACCACTGTTACTATCACCACTGTTACTATCACCACTGTTACTATCACCACTGTTACTATCACCACTGTTACTATCACCACTGTTACTATCACCACTGTTACTATCACCACTGTTACTATCACCACTGTTACTATCACCACTGTTACTATCACCACTGTTACTATCACCACTGTTACTATCACCACTGTTACTATCACCACTG